>VZTB01001457.1:237011-300452 GCA_013397245.1 Thryothorus ludovicianus
TTAATTTATTACCTGTTTTTTTTTTTTTTCTCTGTATAACACCTAGAAATAATTCATTGGTTTTGTTCTACAGAGGGTTCAAAAAGATGGGTCCCGCCTCCAAAACTTATATATAAAATAGAATTCAAATCTGTATAAAACCAAAGGGATGGTGGGAAACAAGGAAAAAAAAAAACAAAAAAGAAAAAAGCAAAAAAACTCCTAGGAGTTGTTTTATGATAGAGGACACTTATAAGTGAAAATTGGAGTATATAAAAAAAAAATTATTAGCTTTCTAAGAGGATAACTAGGAGACATTTCACAAAGCTTCATAAGGATAGAGATATTTATTTGAAAGTGAATAGCATACAGAAGCTGGGCTCACAGGCTTATCAGAGACAGAGGTAAAACTTTCAATATGAAAGAAAAATGATGGAATGGTGGAAGGTCAGCAGTAGATTTTCTTGAACATTAAAAAAAATAAATTTTATGGCAAATAATACAGAGGACACAATATTTAAAGGGAGCATATGGCAAAGAATGTGATGAAAACATCTAACCAAATCAACTATAATTTTCATAAGTAGGACTTTACATTTGTAGGCCTTCTGGAGTGTCACAGTGACAGTTGTTGAGACAAGGGGGCAACTGTGAATATGTGAGATGGGGAAAGCTATGTGATGACTTTTTCATTGTACTTTGTGAGATGCAATAGATAGATGCCTGGAACTTTTCCAATTCATGGAGCTCTCACACTAATTATACCACAGTGGTCATTGATTCACTTTGCAGTCAATGGACAGAGGCACCTCCAAAGCACCATCTATCCTAAATCAGAAAAGCAAAGTCAACAAGATGAATTTATTTTTTTGTTTGTTTTTGGGGATTCTTGGCCATTCTGCTGTTCCAGGTAGTTTAGGGACCACTCCAACCAGTAAGATAAACGCCTTGTCATAACATTATGCAGTAGTTGGATGGTGAATATCTATAGCTGGATAGTGAATGTAGATTTTACTGCAGCACTGCCAAAAGGCTTCACACTATGTTAAAATTTTCTTGTTCAGGTGCTGTAAAATAAAGCCCTTTATACAGGCATGTATCTTTCTGTGCATGCATCACGCATTTGGAGACATATGAAGCAGGAGCCTTGTGGACCAGAAGCTTTATGAGGTGAACCACAAAGAGCTTTTGAAATTTTTAAGTGGACTGAATTGTGTCCCAAGATGTTCACAGACCTTATTTCTTCTCCATTTAATGGTATAAATTTCAGGAACTGTTTTTCTGTTTGTTAACGTAGGTAATGTGAACTGCTGCAAAACAAATTGCATTAAATACATTTGTATATTATATCAGATGAAAAAGTCAATTATAATTACTTATTTGCCATGAAAAAAAAAAGATCATAAGAAAGAAAAATATTTTTAAATGAATTTTAAAATTTTATGAGTGCTGCCAGTTTAGAACTGGTGTATACAGATTTATTATCTAAAGTTGTCTTTTTCTAAAAACAAACTGCTCTAAGCAGTCTGAGAGTGTCTATGAATAAGTACTTGCAGCTGAAGAAGAGTTTAATACGCATGGAAAGAATATATTTCTAAATATCTTCAAGGACAAATCCCTATTTTTACACAGATTTTCACATTTTATTTTTTCCTGCCTCAAATAAAAAAGATTTTCTCAGACAAATTAGAATTTTCATATTTAGTTGTTTTACTGTTTTTAAAATTAACTGCAGGACAAGGCAGTTTCCTATGCAGCATTGGACTTCGGTGTTCACTTACTGCTTTGTGAGAAAGAGGCTGTATCATCTGGATCTGTCTTTCAAGGAAGGACTCTCCAGAGGCTGAACCACTACATGGTGATGAGGAACAAATATGTTGTCTGGGGAGGGCATCAAGAAGTTTGAAGCTGTTGTTGCCCTTTTCACTGCACTGCCTCAGCATGATAGTTTGAATTTATTTAACATTGCTGTCTTCTGTAAATTAGAATGTTATTGCCCTTTCCTCTGAGCTGGCAAACATGCCAGATTAAATGACTTGATAGATATGACAGAAGAATTGTGTACAAATAGTAGAAAACGAACACATGCCTCCTTAAGACTATTTAGTTGCTTGCCAAATAAGCTCATTAAACACCCACCTCCCCATCTCCCCCCTCCCCACTTTATTTCTTCTCCTTAGGACGTTTCAGTACTGTCCATAGAGAAAAACTTAGAACTTTGCTGAAGTTGTGATTATATGTCACATAATTCCTAGAACCCAGAAGCAAAGATATAATCTTATGAAACTGGTTCATTTTGGAAGAAAGCTTCTACTTGGTGTTATAGCTATGAAAAAGAAAGCCAAGCCTAACAACCAAGGAAAAGAACAAGCATAAAGTACAGGGCCACCATACTGGAAGCCCATGGAATTAATCCAGCAGGAAGCAGACATCATCATCTTTTTGTCATGGTTCTTTTTGCTATTTAAAGTTCTCAACTGTTTTGTGTGTCAGTTTTAGAAAGAATATTTCAAATTCTGGTTTGGTTTCTCTGTTCC
Organism: Thryothorus ludovicianus; assembly: GCA_013397245.1. Taxonomy (NCBI): domain Eukaryota; kingdom Metazoa; phylum Chordata; class Aves; order Passeriformes; family Certhiidae; genus Thryothorus; species Thryothorus ludovicianus. Next base: position 239,528 of record VZTB01001457.1, read on the forward strand.
TATCAAAGCTTCCTGCCCAACACATTCCCATCTCAATGTACCCTCTGCCTACACACCCATTACAAGGTCTCCTTCAGTGGTAGGATGCATTGCCAATGATCTGTTCCCTCATCCGTCTGTCTATGCAAGGGCTTTTGTGCTGCAAACACTTTTTTGTTTTTTTTTAGGCAAATTCATGTCCTGTCAACAGGGTCTGCCTGTGTCAAGGTGGGAATTAGATTTAATTCTGGATGTCCATATGCAGTAGAAGACAGTCTGAAGTTTGGCTTCCGTTCTTTAGCAGTTCTGGATATTCTTTAATATTCCAGATATATTTTGAACATTAACCTCTGTTGCTTTAGTTACATCTGGAGTAATGAAAATTCATGTAAAAGCTTCACAGCAAAAACTATCACTAGTAAATTTAAGATAGGGTAGCTTTCAGTTTAATTCAGTTCAGCTCAGTGTTGCTAATAAATTCAATAATAGAAGAAATTAAAAGAACTTAGATCTTCTCTGTGAAGATTTTGTAATGCAAGTAGGACAGTTACAATGAGCTACTGCAGCCATTTTCAAAAGCTGTTTAAAATAAGATTAGATCATTTCATTGTTGTACTATTTTCAGTTGCTGAGTTATACCTTTGTTTTATGTTTGCTGTTTAATATACAAATTTCACTGGAACTTGCAGGAGACAGTAATAGTTGTGATGATTTAAGATTAGAAGAATTTGGATAAACGTAGATGCTAGCTGTAATAGATCTGAATTGTCACCTGAGATTGCATAACCTGATTTATCATTTCACTAAAGAATTGCAGATAACAGTTTACAGTATATTTTCATATGTGGTCTTGTAATTGTTTCCTTTGGTAAAAAATCCTCCTCTGTATAGTAGAGATTTATTTTTTCCTAAGGACAAGTAAGATTTATGCAAAATAGTTATTTTCTGTGTAGGAAAACTGATATTATTTGCTCATTCACTTTGGTACAGGGACGGACAGTGTGATCTTCATGTACTTATTTATATTTAATGCATTTTGTTTCTCCTGTATGTTCTGGAGTTTCTAGAGTAACTGCATTTGTGAAAACTTGCAGTTAATTTAATATCCATTTGCCAAAGTTAATAAAAGCACTCAGAAAAATTGATTCTTTGTCAACCTATTCTAATGATGATGGTGACTAGACAGGTCATGTCTCAGCTTCCAGAATCAGAGGAGACATGAAAGGATTCTGGTAGGGAAGTATAATTAGTATGTAAGTGTTTTTGCAGAAGTGTTTTTGCATAAGTATTTTTGCATACATTTCCCAACCAGCTTTTCAAAACTTTACTATTAAAATTTAATGACTTGTTTAACAAATATTTTCTGTTTCAGCAGTCATGAGCTAGGTAGCTATTTTCTCTGCTCAAAGTGGCTGTCTGCTTGACACAGGAGATCCCTTTTTCTCAGTGCATGATCACAGAGAGCACTGCAGACAAAGGCATAGTCGCTGTCCATCCCTCTGCTAGACATTGTGCTGCAAAGGCAAGTTTGCACCTTATTTTCCTCCCTCACTCAGGCCTGTAGCCTTTTTGTCAAGGGCGCTGAAGTACATCCAAATTTATTTTCTGATGCAGACTCCTGCTGACTGAAATCTAGGTCTAAACCTTGTGACCTCCCTTCACGTGCCTTCTCTTTGCTCGGTGCCGCACTGCGAGGTTGAGTATCGGCTGCTGCGGGGCCCGTGGCACTGGGTGGGCTGAGCTCTGCCTGGAAATGTTGTTAGAAACCTTTCTTACGCAAGAGCTTGAGAGAAAATGCATTGCCTGTTTAAAAATATCATATTCCTCCAGGAATGCTGAGTTATTTCAGTAGTGATCCAGCAGTGTCTCCTAGGAGAGGGAAATAGCTTTCTGAGGTCACAGCAGAGGTCCTGCTCCTGGCAGTGGACAGCAGTGAGTGTGCAAGGAATGGCATGAAGGCAGGGACATCACAGAGGTGACCTGCCGAGGTGGGGGGTTATTTATTCCTTGCTGCTCTGCTTACAGCAGTTAGTTAGCAGCTGGTACAGGTAGGAATCAGGTCTCCTCCATTTGGTAGCAGGGGCAGAGGGAGTTAACACAAAGTAAATGGAAAGTAGAACATGAATCAAGCAGGAGAAATATAGCTTGAGTATCAGAGAAACTCCTTAGCAGTAAGCTGTATTACAGAATCAGGCAGCTTCCCAAGGAGAGATGACGGATTTGTATTGCTTGTGGCATTTAAAAGTGAGCTTCGCACAGCACATTAAATACGTTAAGAGGGATCTCGCTGTCTCTAGCAGAATGGCAGACTAGATTAATATCTCCAGATACAGATGTGTTGCTGTCCAGACAAAGATTTAAATAATTTCCAGAATAGCTCAAATAAACATAGTAGAAACAAAATCCCTTTTCTTTAAAGCTGCAAGAAAAAAGTTTCAACCTGTTTTTCCTTTGTCTTGAAGAAATTACCTTCCTTCTGTGAACCACAGTTGTATATCTTTTGACACTTGTCAGTGTTATAAGGTTAGTTTAATAGTCTGGATTCAATAAAATGCTGAAAGATATAATTTTCATATATATATATATTTATATATGTATGTATATCCATTTTTAGAGAATTAGGTGACAGAAAATATGTTGTATCATTTAATTTAACAAAACTAAATTATTATGTACTTATTCTAGGCAATACCAAGTGGTATCTACATGGGAATAGCATACTGTTCAATTTAAGTAAGGATTTCATTACCTGAGCTTTCATTTTAAGCACTTCAATAGATCTGCCTTGTGTCTTTTAATGAATACTTTGTCCAGAATATCATACACCCTCTAGAGAATTAAATTCTCCATAGTCTGAAGCATTTACTTTCAAAAATATTTAATATGCAGCTGCCTGCTAACATACATAGCAAACCTCCATGTGAAGCTATGAAGTAGAAATAAGGCACTTATTTAAAAACTTCAAGACATCATACAGTTTTGCCATTTAAGACTGTTTAAAGCTTCAGGCACTTAGTTAGGTGACTTAATTTTTATATGAGGGAAGAAATAGATTTAGGTATTCAGAAGAAGATGAAGTCAGAGAGTGCTGTGCCAGGTGTTTCAACTGTAGAAAAGCTTAAAGCATGGAAGGAGCAATGTAGCAGTAAAGCAGACATGCTGAATAATTCATCACTGTCTTACACACTTCTGCTGCTGTACCATTATTTAGGAAAGAATATTATATTGTTATTGATTACAGCTGTTGCTGACACGTTTCATTTGCTGGGAGATGTGTGTGCATGTTTTGTATTTCCGACACTTTCACCATCACCGGAAAAACTTATGTATGAGCCTGATTAAAATTTAAGAGGCTGGATGTTATACACACGTGTACACACATAGTCAGCATTTATCCCTAACACTCCCAGTTTGGGCAGGGTGAGCCTGCTTCATGTGTCAGAGGAACAGCCTTCCCACAGATAGTGTTTTTTGAAGTGATGAGAAACATATCTTAAGGGAGTACAAGCAACTTTGCCTTTACCAAAACACCACTGGGAAATCAACTTCTTCGTTACACCAATCCACTGTCCCACACCACCACGGGAGCACGTCCCAGAGGGCCTCGGAGCATCCTCTGCCATGAGAGGAGGCTCGGCGGTGCTGTGATCACGGACAGAGCCATTTACACAAGCCAAACCCCACAGGTGCCCTTTCCTTAGGCTGCTGCAGTTGCTGGTACAAATGAACTTTTGCCTGAAGTTGGCTAAAGGCCAGAGGAACTTGATGGCTGTTTTGGAGCTCTTAGCACATCTTATTTGAACAAGGAAATGCAATCCTGTTCCTCACATGCTTGAAAACAAATGCACATGTATATACGCATGCATATCTATGAGATTGAGAGAGATAAGAGAGAATTGAATGTCAGTATGGACTATAGACTGAAATGCATACATATATATAAATATATGCCATTATTTATGCTTTCAGATTTACACTGGAGCACTGTGAGATATGTTTAGACTTCTGATGATTTTTAGACTCCTGAAACAGTGAAGGATATTTTCCTCTGTTAAGCAGAGGGAAAGGCAAGAAATAAACCAGAAATATTTTTATTATCTATTTGTTTGGTTGGTTAAGAAACACCTGGTATAGATGAAAAAGGCATTGTGATAAAATCTATATTGTCTTGAAACAGTATTGAAAATATTCCAAGTGGCTGTGGTCAGCTTTCTCTTAAATGTTGAGGTTTTAAGGGATTCTGCAACAAATTCTGAAGAGCACAGAAGGCTGACAAAAAATAAACTGCTTGTATCCTGGAGAAAACCCTCTCCTTACCTTTCCTTGCATGACCAAATCCATTAAAGGAAAAAGGACTATAAACAAAATCTAAGGAACTCTGAATACTTTAGTAAAAGAATAATCAGATTTCCTTCCTTTGATTGAAAATTAATTTGGTGGAAACAAAATTCACTTTATACCAGACTTAATCCATGGTAAGATACTGATCTGTTGAAGTCAATGGCTGCTCTCCCAGTGATTTCAGAGTAAAGGCTCACTCCTAGCTGCCAGTTTTCTCAGGTGGCAAACAGTGATTAGATTCATATATACCTGCTTCTGCTCTGATTTTGGAAGAGACAGTTCACACTTAGCAGATCCAGAAGCTTAGCAGATTACATGATCCCCAAATCCATCAGTCATATATACAAAGCATATCCCTGCTGGAGATACACAAGCTGATTGGGGAAAGATTGAACGTCTTTAACTCTCTAAATACTAGATGAGGGTTGCTCAATAGAATATTCCATAATATGAGTAGGAAGTGTTATTTGCAGGTTTGTTGTTGTTCTGTCTCTCTCTTTCTTGGCCTAGAAGAGAATTTTTTATTTTACTCCTTACAACTTACATTACAAGACTGATTTTAAATAGATTTATAGTCACCTGTTTGCAGGGACTCTGTATGAATATTGGGTCAATATCCGAACAGAAATTTGTGAATATATCTTTAAAAATCATCCTTCAAAATGTTTGGCCTTTACTATGGTAAAAATGGGTGAATGATGCAGATTTAAAAATAGATTCGTAAAGGCTTTGATGCTTTTGCATCAAAGACATCTCTTACTTCTACTATTTAGTTATTGTGATTTACCTAAAGGAAATCCATACATAGATTTAGTAATTGTTTTGATTCTTGGCAGCTAGTAAAATGAAAAACAATAAATCTCTGAAACTTATCAAGAATGTTAAAAGCTACAGCTTAATCATTATTTATTGTCTAGAGATTTTGGTATATTTGATTAATTTTTGAGATAAGTGCCAAGGAAAAAAATAAAAAAAAGAATGCAATGTATCTTTTACAGAATGCTCAGCAAAACTCACAATAATATGGTAGTGATTAGTGCAGAGCAATGCTTGCAGCAGTCATATAGTGCCAGTAATTATACTTCAGATCCACTATAAAAGCAAGCTGTTCCTGATGTGCTCCTCAAAAGTAGGACAAAATGTTCTCCATTAGTCTGTTGCCACTTAACATCTTTCTCTACGTCATGTCTTGATTTTTCTCTCATGCCATCTGCAGAAAAAACATGTCTCTCAACCTTCTAGATCCTGAGATGGCAATATTCAGAGCTGTAAGAGGAATTAGGCTGTGTGAGAAGTGAATCTTGTCGTGGTGGTTTTGCAGAGGCTTTTAAAAATATACAGACAAAGAACAAAGCTGACAGAGGTTTTTTTTTATTTTATTTTTATCTTCAGTAAAAGTAATTGTATCATTGTTCACATAAAAAATCATTTAAAAAATCACATTTAAAATTTAAATATAAATCATATTCTGTGATTTTATTCTATTTTTGCTGCCAAAATATATGAACATTTAAACCTTTATTCTCAACCTTAGTCTTTAAGATTTAGAGCAATGTGAAAGCAGAATGCATTATTGGCCAGATGATTGTACCTTTTCTTTCTCTAGAAATAAAAATTTTTCATAAATATTTTTACATCAATATGTAGTCATTGTCAAACATTCTCATGTGTGTGCATATACACCTTGTATTACATGAAGAGGGTTCCCACTACATAAAGAGCATTGTGGACTGTTGTGACAATCTGCTTGTGTCCCCTTGCCAGTGTGTCCCCTGAAGCAGAATGCTGATGATATGAGCCTGGATCCAGGTGTCCTACTGGACTGATGCTGTGGTGCTGAGCATTTTACCAGCCCTGGCTGGCTCCTGCAGCTGCTTGGTACATTTTCAGCTGCTTTTATAAGACATGAAGGAAGAGCAGGACTGTGTTTCCTCTGTTGGGCAGCACTGCAGCCTCTCAGGACTGGTTGGTGATGAATATGAAGTGAGAAAAGTGCAGAAAAGAAAAGAAGTAATACACCTAAATTCACTGAGCTTTTCAGATAGAGGAGCACTTGTGACCTAGTAACACAGTGAATGGTGGCTTTTTTTGTAGCATACGTGTCTTCCTGACACGATAATGCTGTCTGTGCCCTAAAAACTAATGCCAAGAAGCTCGTGGAATTATTCTATCTATGAGAAACATGGCTGGTTTGGAAAAAATTGAAGGCCTTAGTGGTGCTCAAAACTGCAGTCTGCAACACAGTGACAAACTTGAGGCTTCTCAGTAAATTAGAAGTGTCGTGATTGTAAGGAAGCACCTATGAACAAAGAGACATAGCAAGCTAGGAAATGAAATGTCTTTGCCCTCAGTTGACAGAGGGCAAAAAATAATGGGGGATGCAACTAAGGATCTCATGACAGGCTAAGACAGCATATGATGTGAAGTGGTTGAAGCCAGTGAAAACTGGTGAAGCTGTGCATTGAAGGAATGTCTCACTCACCAGTGTCCATGTGTCATGTGGCAAATCTCTGAGACTTTTAACATGTAGAGTGTTCTCCTCCTTTCATCCTTCTCTGTTTCAAACATGCTCCCTTCATCTCCCATGTGGCTTCAGTTTTGATTTTCTTTTTACAATGAACTTCTTTTGCTTAAGAGTGAATATTTGATTAACAGCTACTCAAATACTCTCCAACTTCCACTCCAGGTATGGAGTTTTTGATGTTGACTTTGGTTTTGTTTAGGTTTTTTGTTTGTTTGTGGGTTTTTGGTTTTGTTTTGTTGCTTTGTTTTGCTTTGTTGGGGTTTTGGGTGTTTGGTTTTGGGTTTGGTTTTGGTTTGTATGTTTGGTTTGGTTTGGTTTCTTTGTTTAGTTTATTTTTTTTCTTTTTGTTATTGTTGCATCTTTCACATTGGCTTTTTAATCTGGGAGCTTTTATCACTGCTGCTTTTTGCAACTCCCACTGGCATCACCATTTTCTTTTTTCCTATTCCAATTTGCTTTCCATGCTATATTTCATTCAGTAGTGAGAAGGGAGATTGGCAGGTATCTTGTGCCAAAAATTGAAGGGTTGGAAACAAAGGGTTTTACAGAAGCGGATAGAATTATTTATTGTGGGAAAAAAAATCTCAGTGATCTTTTAAAATTAATTGAAATACATTCAGCACTGGAAACCCAAATATCACAACGTTGTGAAAGAGCTTAGCCTAAAGCAGACTGATGCCAATAGAGGGATCACAAGTGACTTATAGTCAATTGGCATTAAAGCTGATTGAAATCTGTGACACTTCTATGAGAAAGATGCCCCTCTCTCTGGGATTAACTAGCCTTAGTTTATATTTACAGTGTGAATATAGCTGCTGTTGCCATAGGATATGATTGCCTTTCATATTCTGCGACGTACTGTGTCATGTACTGTACTATATTATGTAGCACGGTTTTAAAGATTTTTCTGTTTTCCATTTTACAGTTAAGAACTGAGGCATGCACTGCTTCTATGGCTTGCTCGGGGTAAGATGTGGATGTCTGTTTCAGAGCAAGGACTTGAATTTCAATCTTGTGAGTCAGTGCCTTAGCACTCAAACAGTTGCTACTCTCTGACACCTGTCTATTACTCAAAGGCCAAAAAAGTGAAGGGTAGAATGTCTATGGTACACCAAACTTTATATTGAATAAGAAACAGAGGGAAATAATTATCCTAAAAAAACCCATCCTCTAAAGTGTTCCTATACTATTGAAACTGGGCCACTTGGGCACCCAGGGATTCAAGATTCATGGATTTAGGACAGCAAACATGAAGGTGCTTGGTTGTATATCCCTGTGGCTGAACAATTCACCAGGGATACAGGAGTCTTAGAGATCTGCTCATTGCACTGTTCATGCATTTTATATTAGAAAGTTGTCAGGTAAAGAAAAAGGAAGGAAGAATAATGGAAATTAAATCACCCCCTCCACCCCCCAAAATAGGCTCAAGTTAAATTTTAGGCATAAATATAAAGCTTATTCTGTGTTACTCTCATGGTTAGTAGAGATCTAAGACTGCTTGAATGACATGTTGCAGGCATGCTCAGAACAAATGCCTAGAACCTGGTGTCCTATGAACCCATAAATAGATAAACTTGATCAATTTCTGCATTTTTAATCCTTTATGCAAATATTTTATTTTGCATTTGTTTTAAAGAATACTATTTCTGCTTGCTGAGGATAAAAGAGGTACAGTTATGTAATCTAAATGACAACTGTTTGCAGTTTACCATGTGCCCCTGAACGTGATGAATAATGAGTGCAAAGGGAAAATATGGTCAGTGATAATATTGTCTCTTTAATTAACATCATGTCAAAACTTAGGCATGTGTATTCATGGACATGATTCCCACAGAACGGTAGAGCTATAGAGAAGAAATGTTACAGCTTTAAATTCCACTGACTTATGATAAAATATTTATAGAATAAAACTGAATTGGTTAAAAAGCCCTTCCATTCCTTTCCATTGTCTTCTATATCCATCTATAGCTGTAAGGTATTTTTTTATGTTTTATTGTGGTTACTCCTTTAACAATTTTCAGCAAATATTTCTTTGCCAGTATTCTTGACAAGTTTTATTGCTACACTTTAACATCCTCCTCCACTTAGGGGTAGAATGGGTAGAATAATGTCAGTCATCTTGCTTTAAAAAATAAATAAGGTAAATGCCATTTCTTTTCTTATTTTTCTTTTGGCAACATGCTTTCTCTGTTTTCACTGTGAAAAAAAAACTTTTTTTTGTTTTTTTTGGAGGATGGCTCTATTTTGGAAGATTTTATAAAGAATATAGCATCATGGATTTTAAGATTTTGACAAGGAACAGTATCATCTTGATGGATACAGTGAAGTTTTAATCAGTAACTTGAGTAGATGTGCCCCATTTATATGCCTCTGTAATTTGAAAGATACACTCTGGTTGCAAAATATTTCCTAATGTCTGTTTTAAGACTAGTAAATAGGATCATAGAATCACTTGTATTGGGAAAGACCTTAAAGACTATCAAGTCCAACCATTAAGCTAACATCCCCAAATCCACCACTAAACCACATTCTTAATCATCACATCCAAGTGTCTTTTAAATACCTCCAGGGCTGATAATTCCACCATTTCCCTGGACAGCCTGCTCTAATACTTGACAACACTTACAGTGAAGAAATGTTTCCTAACACCAAATCTGAACCTCCAATGGACCAGCTTGAGGCTGTTTCCTCTTGTTCTGTCATTTATTATTATCTGAGAGAAGAGACCAAAGCTCATCTCACTACTACCTGCTTTAAGATAGTTGTAGAGAGCTACAAAATAAAAGTAAATAAAAAAGTCTGTTATTTAGAGAGAACAAGTAGTATGTCACAGTTCACATTCATGCAGCTGGCTGGTCCTAAAGGCAAGATGACCAGTGTCTTGCAGTTTGGAGATTGTCTCCATTCCTAGATAACCCTGAACTACACCACAGTATTTTCTATGATGGCAGTAATTGCCTTAAAACTGTCAAAGACTGTGCCTCTAAACATGCTGACTCTGTCCTATACCTGTTTAGTTTATGAAGCTGGATGAACCTTTGATTTTATAGTTCAGTGACACGGAAAGAAGGAACACTGCATATTGAGAAATGAGCTATGTATATCATTACTGTTTTCTGCCCACTACACTGAACCATAGCAGTATCCTTCTTCCATAGTGGTTGGTATTTGGGGATTATAAACCCAGAGAATGATAAACACCAGGAATTATAAATCCCAGGGGATGGCGAAGCCCTGGGATTAAACATGGATTTCCAGAACTCAGACTCTGTACATGCAAACTCAACTGGGGACAAAGCCCAAAAGGGACTTGATTAATAGGGCAAAACAAGCACAGTTGATTCTAGGACACCACAAGTTTTTGAAAAATTATGAAGAGAAGTGGTCATATCTGAAGAATTAAAGCTAATATTCTTAGTATGCACTGCCTGATAATTCTGTATGTATTGAGAGGTGCAATTACAAGAGTCATTATTTCATTATTAAAAAACAGAGCTTTTTTCGTCAAGCCACATATGTGCCTGCAACTTGTGTGCTTTAACTTGGCAAAAGACTTCAACGAGTGAAAAAAACCAGTGAATAGGAATGAGATACCTATCTTCTCTTTTTTTTTTTTTTTCTGTTTTGTTTTGGAAAGAAGAAATATTTAATTTAAGACATTGAGATGGCTTTCTGTAATATAACTGTATTCTTGTATGATGTGTTATTTTTTTCAGAGGTATCCCAATTTTCTTAGTTTTCTAATCTTATCTTAGACACCAGCAACATATCTTGCTGTATATTCCTAGGTACTATGGCTGCTCCTAAAATAGTAATGTCTAGTAAAATCCTTATAAAAAAGTGGAGAAATTTTTTTTTGTGTATAAGTGCACATGCATGCTAATATAGAAACATACCATATGTCTTCCTACTTCCTTGTCTCCTTCCTTCCTTCCTGCCTTTCTTCCTTTGCTCCTTTACACGTAACTGCTTGCAGATTGCTATTGTCTTTTACCAGGATGGACATTAATCATTTTGAAGCTAAACTTATTTTCAGAAAAATGCTCAGGTCTTTTCATATTGAAAAATGATTGATTTAATCAGAGATATGAAAGCTTCTTTTACCTGTCCATGCCATGGAGTCTAAGAATTTGACTGCCTTTATGTTGTCACTGTAAAATAGAAACAAAAATACGCATGTTTCTGCAAAAGACATTCCTTCAGTTTTGCTTTCTTATGGATGAAGCAGCTTGAATGGCACAGCATAGGTTCAGATACTGAGGATACACAGCTGTGAGAAGTGTACTGTTAATTTTATCATCTCAGAGGGAACCAGGCCTGAAATAGGTTATTCCAATTTGGTACTGTAGCAGAGAATTCATCTGGGGCTGGCCTCAGCATCTGCTTGGAGCACAAAGACGTCATCTTTGAAGCTAGCTGAGGGACTATATTGTCATCAAAGGAAGCAGAGTGGATCTGTTCTATTTGTGTATTTGTGATCACTTTTCTTCTGAATGTGATAGAGTCAAATGAGGCAAGCTCAGAAGCTTTGCAGGCTCTGTGACATGGTATGGCTCTTAAGTTTAACTAAAATCGTATTTATGTAAGCATGGTTGATTTGACCCAGCCAACATTTTAAATTCACATTCTGATTGAAAACACAGAGGGTCTGACTGCTTCTCTAGAGGTGACATGATACTCTGGTTGTAATGTAAGTTACCTAACTCAGTTCCAATTATTGACATATACACACACACCTCTTGCTTCTTTTCTGACCAAACTCTTCCTGAAGTGAGACATTTTTCCAAACTAGCATAAAGTTCCTCAGAAAAATAGTTATGGAACTTTCCAAATGAAGTCAAAACAGGAGCCTGTGCAATTAAGTAGTGCTTCCCCCCTCCCCACAATAGGAAATTATTGCCTTCTTTGCTCTGTCCTTGTTGTGTTTCTGGACTAGAAACTCCTAAGGTGGAAAAGGAAGACATTTTTGTTGTTGTGACTGTTTTATTAAAACAAAACAAAACAAAATAACCCAATGCCCAACCCACCACACCCTTCTCCTGGGCTATGATTCCAGATTTGAACATACTGGCATTACGCTAGATTGAAATAATTTAATTTGAGGGACATCAAAAAGGTTAATAAAAGTTTTGGTCTTATTGCATGGAAAGCAGATCACACTCTCAATGACTGTTGTGTGAACAAGAACAGGTTTATTCAGGCAGTATAATACAACTCCTACAGTGCTGCTGGTTTTTTTTTAATTAAAAAAAAAAGTTTACCTCTCTGATAAAAACAAATTTTAATTAATTCTCCTAGTTCTTTTCTGAGACAGTAGTGGTGATAAGTCATAACTGCTCCTGAACATCTCTCTAAAAGTCAGTGACAGTGCTTTAGTATCTCAGTCATCACAGTATTTCTAGGTTCATAAAGAAGCAAAGGCTACATGATGCTTTCCTTGAGTCAATGAGAACTTTGAATTGATTTTGAAAGAAGAAAGATGAAGACCCAAGTGCAAGATCTCAGATTTTACATTCTGGTTATCAATAATAAATATTGACTTCTTTCATGACAAGTACTAAAGATCATTTTCCCCATTCACAAGTGACAAAAATCAAAGCTGAGAGGTTAAATGCCTTGTGTTCAGCCACAGGTAAAGAACATGGAAAAGCTAAGAGGCTCAGGGAGATCTTGACAATCAACTCTGAACTTAATCTTGCAGAAATTTGCCAGTTATAGGAGGCAGTAGACAAGACAGGAGGGATATACTGACTGATGGGCCAAGGAAATGCACAGAGATGCTTAGGGCATTAAGTTAAGCATGGGCTAAAAAAAAACCCTAAGAAAAATTTCCAGGCATAGAAATGCAGTATATGCTGCTCCTAATAGAGGCATGGGGGAGTCACTTTGAAGTCAGGACTTTAGGGGTGTGGGACCCCAGGCTGGGGATCCTGATCTTCATGTTCACTGCCTGATGAGGTTTGACAAGGTCTCACACTGCTTCTCTGGCACTGTGGGAAGTAAAATTGCAATGTGCACATACAGAAGTGCCAAGTCTGGTATGCTTTGTTTGGGGAGGCTGAGATTGATTTAGCCAGGTTTCTCTAGATGACAAAGAAAGAGAAGGAGCTGAATGTGCAGGCTAGAGGCCTTTTTAACCTTAGAACATGAAACCTTTTGCACTGATCAGCTTTTCCAAAAGGCCTTTCAATGGAAAAAAAATTCTTTAGTATTAAATGATTTAACTGGCATGATGCACAGCACAGGGAATAGGATTTTGCTAGCTTTTTACTAAGAAAAGTTTTGCTGTCTGGTGTTTCTGCAGAGGGGAAAGGAGGAAGAAAAAAAAAACAGCTATAGGGGGTGTATGTTGCACAAGCTAGATTGCCATATTATGTTTCAGTTTTCTCCTTTTCTTTCATTAGAATTCTAATTTAAAGTAAAAATTATCTATCACATTAAAATAGGTGGTAAGGGTTATTACTAAAGAGACAGAAAGAACATAGAGCATTTTCTTGGTATTCCCCCATTTGTACCCTGGTACAAATATACCCTTGGTATTTCCCCCATTCCACCTGTGTAGTAGCATCCTTGTTACCTAGGAGAGGAAGGAACGCACGTTAGGTATAGAATTAGGAGATGGGAAATGCCTATAATTGGTCCCTAACTGTCTGAGGAAAGAGATGTTTCAAACAAGAAAAAAATCTTGTTAGACAATGGTTTTGCATCTTAGTCAATAGAGAAAAGGGGAAAAAACCCCTAAGAAATTGCAATTATTTTGAAAAAGTCTGAATGTACAGTCATCACTCATAAAGAAGTATACTATGCATTTCATTTATATATGTATCCATGCATGACTATTTATAAATTTCCAGTATCACTATTACTGGGCTGTTGAGGACTTATAAATAGGTAGACTTGCATTTAAATGCTGATCTCAACTTTCCACAAGGGACCACTAAAAATCTTTCAGAAGAAAAGGCTGGGATCAGCAAAACATGAAATCATTATAGCTGCAGACTTTCTAGACCTCTTTGTATTAAGCTTTTGAAAGGGACATTTGTTTAAGGATAAGATAGCTTTATCTTGCCTTGAATGTTTAATCTTGTTCTATGGCAGAGCCCCTGTATTCTCACAGCAAGGGCACGGAACAAGGACTGAGGCACAGACCTGTTCACCCCCTCCTGAACTGATGTATGAGAAGTCCTGATGCAATCTGACTCTTAAAGGATGTCTGCGTTAGGCAACCTGGAGGCCTTTATCTTGATTCCATCATTTTTTACCTCATCATTTATCAGAACACACCTGTGAGAATTTACCTGGGTGAGTGCCCCAAGGGATATACCAACTTTTTCCTCCTTCACTTCTCTTACTACAAGTAAAGTTAATGTGGTAACTCCACTGTCATGGAGTAAGTATGACTTTTTCAGCCTATCAGGTTCTTGTTGAATTCTACCATATATTTGGTCATACAGTGATGTAATTTCCCTGTGTAAGCAGAGTGAGGGGTTAGAATGAAGTGACCTGCCTGTTTGGTTTTTTTTAAAATGGAAAAAAAAGAAGCTACCCACATTTATGGTAGATTTTTTTCCACAATCTGGAGTTTCACTGATCTATTACAAAGGAATATAGAATATTCCATACCAGTATAATCCTGTGGAAATTTGAATGAAAAATTGTAGATTATCTGGCCTTGACCTGCAAATTGATTTATCCTTCAGCTGCACTCAAGTTATTAGGATTATTTCAGACCTGGGTAATCCCTAAAGTCTGCAACCTGTAGAAGAAAGGAACAATGCTACAAAGAGACAGTTGGGAAGGTGATCTGCAGAGGCAGAAATCATTCAGAAAAGCTAGTAAATATTGTTTAGAGTAACTTTTTTCCCCTCCCAGCACATATTTTTTGAGTTTAAGAAATGCTTTATCTGGACTTCTTGCTGGACCAGCTTTTTCTTGCTTTCACCTGGAAAAAGATAACTCCTCATTCTTTTCCAACTTCTTCATGATTCTTGAAGAGGTAGCACCTTCCAAGGCGCTTCATTTGTATACCCCTTCTTCATCTTTTGATGCCCCTTTTTGCCTTAGGTATTAATTTGTTTTAAATGGGGATTTTCTCTAGGTACCAAATTCATCCATTCACTACTTAAAAATATATATATGTAAAAGCATATTATTCACTATGACTTCTTAAGCAAGCTGATTCTTGCTCTATTCTTCTAAAACATGAGTGATTGGATGTCTTCTGAAATAAAATGAATAATAGCTACAGATACACTGAAGGAATACTATAAAAATGGTTGAGCGTGTGTGGTAAGCACAGACCTCAAATTAAGAATGAGTTATCTCATGACAGCCATATACAAGACCTTTGATTTGTTCATGTACGAAACAAGACTAAGAATCCGACATGTTGAGAGGATCAGAGCTGAACTTAAGTGCAGTTGTCTTTTTAATAGCTGCACATGTTAAAAATAGCAACATAGAAGTTGATTGTTTAAATTCCTCTGAGATGCATGCCATATATCTGAGTCTATAATTTGACATCTGGGATATAGAAACTGTTGTCACCCAAAGATTTGCTTATAAACCAATGATAAGTGGCATAAGAAGTGTCTGTTCCTAGAAATGAAGGGTGGTCAAGCAAACAAGCTTTGAAATTTCTATTCTGTGTTCCTGTTTTTTGCACTAAATATGATTCTACTGAAGCATTCATATACCTGATGGATGGCAAACAGGAACATTGGGACAGAAAGTGCTCTGCTTGGTAATCCAAATGCTTAGAGGTAGATTGCATTTCCTGAGCTGCTGAATTTTAGCTCTATGTAGGTGGAATGTAGCCAAACAATGTCCGCATAGTTTTTGCACTAGTGTATAATTAGCCAAGTACTTAAGCTTTCCTTTTTATTTTTGATCTTTTACATGTGATAGCTAATGTTCTGTACATAAAAATGAGACAAAGTGCTCTCTCCAATTCTTTCGGAGTATTTCCATTTATAGAGATGTCAGAGAGCTTTTTTTTTTGTTATAATTCTAGGGAACATGAATGTCTGAGCTTCTGAACTGATTAACATCTTGTGCATGCAAATCTAACACAAAAGAATCTATTTACAGCTTGACTTCACAGCAGATTGCTACCATATTAGCAAACACCTTTAAGTTCTTTGAAAAAGTGATGATTTGTTATTTCCTTTAGGCTGTGTATCTCTCACTTATATGTGGCTGCTTTTTTCTCTCCTTTAATGATATCCCCATCATCAGCATCACCACCAAAAAAACACAACAAAAGCCTTTAATAGTAGCTCCCTGACTTGATGGATAGTATTAATAAAATAATTTAAGGTGTGGCATGGAAACTTCCTCTTTCAGTCTATCTGTGGTTATCTTCAAGGTTTTACAGATGGCTGCAAGACAACCCATAGAATCTTAATACAAATTATAATTTCAATGTGGCTATGACTGAGTATGAAGAGAGTGTTCAACTAAATTCATCAGAATAAATTAGTAAAGAAATCTGGTTTTAAATGGTTTAAAAAACAAATTTCTGTTTAGCTGTCTCTGCTATACACATATATTATCAATTTAATATTGAATCAATTCAATTTCTGCTGTAGAGGTAAAAATTGATGTGCATTCATTAGCTTCAGACACCACTAAAAGGAAAGCTGAATGATCATTCAGACTATTTTACAATCTCATGCCTAGGAGTGGTTATTTTGGGTCAAGGATATTGTTAAGGAGAGGGCAAGCAAGGACAAACAAGAAAGCTTGCTCATTTGCTTCTATGTTGTGCCTGTTCTAAATTTGGCTGTTTTCAGGGAATTCAATCCTAGCATGTTTAAAAGCAGTGCTGAATGAACAAAAGCTTGTCTGGAAAAAGGGGACTAGATTCTTAGTTAATATGAGTTATCATGGCTGCACTTATGTCAATTTAGCTATGGGATGCCATATAGAATATTCTAGAAAAGACACACATGTATGTATATTGAATATATGTATATCTTTATCTTAAGCTACTAATGAAGAGGAAGGCAGAATCAGATAAATGCTTATGTTTTTAATGGGCATGGAGGGTAAATCTACTCAAAGGTAACACAAATATATTTTTGTAGTTAAATATAGCCAAGGAAATGTGAAAATAAAAACTGACAAATGTTAAATAATAAAGTTGTAACTTGGTAGAAATTTCACAGTAGAATGCTTACACAAAAGAAAGATTAATTTTAGGATTCCACTCATAATTTTTAAGAGCCTTAGTCTTGGAGAGGGGTTCTGTTGCATTAGATACTATCCAAGTACTGTTAAGGCCACACCTGAAGTACTGTATCAAGTTCTGGGTTCCCCTATATAAGAGAGGTAGAAACATAGAGTCCAGGGAAAGGCCACTAAGATCCTTAGGGGATTTGAGTATCTCGCCAGTGATGCAAAGGTAGAGAGATCTGGAACTGTTCAGAAAAAAGAGAAAAGAACTCCTGTGGGGACCATACCAATGTGTATGAATACCTAAAGGGAGGGAGCAAAGAGCAATACAATCTTTTTAGTGGTGCCCAATGACAGAGCAAGAGGCAGTGTGCACAAATGGAAACATGGGAGGTTCCTCCTGAACATGGGGAAACACTTTTTTCCCTGTCAGGGTGACCAAGCACAGAGACAGGTTGTCCAGGCAGATTGGAAGTCTCCATCCTTGAGATATTCAAAATCCATCAGCATTTTGTCCAAAGTAACCAGCTATATGTGTCGCTGCTTGAGCATGATGGGTTGGTTTAAATGGACTCTTCTAGAAGTCTCTTCCATCCTCAACCATTCTGTGGTTCTGTGAAACAGGGCTGCAAACTGGTGAATTTTTTTAAGTTGGAAGCTTGTTTATGGTGCTGGACTTTTGCCACAGTGAAATGAGGACTATTTTAGGCATCCATTTTAATGTACCTATTAGAATTCTTAAAACTCAAGGAAAATAAATTACTGTCTTATGCTAATGTGAGAATTAGTCTTATACTTTATGTGTAGTAGAAATTATGCTTGTGCAAACAGATTGTAAAGAATGTAGCTGAGCTAACTAACATGCTAATTCTTCTTAACAGCAAAAGAAACAAAACTAATGAAAATGAGACTTCATTGAAAAACATTCCAAGACTGGGGGGTGCCAGTGTCTCTAAGACAGATATGAAATAGCCAAACCTAAAACTGAAGTTAGTGCTTTCCTAAGTGATCTATTTTCAGTAGATTACGATATTGAGACTGTTCTATGTTAATAAGAAGATAAAAATATTGTGTACGCACACACATACACAAACACTACTGTTACCCATGAAGTACCTTAAAGTACAACAAAGCATAAAGAGTAGGATGGAAAGAGCAATCGGAGAAAAGCTTCTGTGAGAGGCTGACATCACATCTTTTTCAGGTAGCTCTTGAACAGACTGAATATGGAAGGGAAGAGCAGGTGTTCATCTGAAATAAGGTCACCAACACATAGAATACCAGACACAGTTTGCTAAAATTGGGTCTGACTCATTTTGGAACAGTATGAAACATTTTTTCTAAAAAGGACCTGTTCTCAAAAGGATTTTTTTTCTCCAAAGAGCTGGTTGGTCAGTCTGCTTTTAGAAAATCATATGAAGGGCCGAGTTGTTGAGAAATGCTGTTACTGAGCCATTCAAGCTTTCATTGTAAAACCTTTTCTCTTCCTGTCTTCGTGAGAGTAGTGAAGGTTAGCTAGTACGATAAAATGATGCTCAAGTATTTTATCTTTTCACTTATCTTGTATTCTGTTCTGCCACTCTTTAATCTATTATAAAGCTCCTTATAGAGCATTATAAATGTATCACAATACAGTTTGTGGCTTATCATTATCAAAATATAATGGAACTGTGATTAGTACAAAAAATGCTGAAAACACTGAAGCTCAGTAAATAATAGCAAATCTTCAAGAAAATTCCAAATTAAAACTCCCTAGTTGTTTACAAAACGTAACTCTGTGTTTATTGTCATACACAAGCACAATACTAAACATTTTTTAACAAGAACAGACCTTAGTGATCAGAGATATAACAAAGAAGGATATATTAGACTGCTTTATAAAAGATAATTTCTTCTCTGTTCCTGTCTGAAAAATATGGCTATTAATCAGTCAGACATTGTGTGTTACCTAAACACTGAATTAAGTCAATCAACAGTGAAAAGATAGTAGAGTTTCAGAGATAAAAGAGTTTGGATACCTTATGATGCAAAGAAAATTGATCAGGAGGGTTTTGGAGTCCAACTAAGCAAACAGTTTCCTTTGTAGTCCTCCTTCTGAATTCTTATCACTCATGTCTGCTGGTGTCCTTTGCCAGCCTCTCATTCTTAATATTTGCCCTCAATAACGTCTCTCAAGATGTTTGGTTTATTCAAGCATGGTTAAGCTGAAATAGCTGTTTCTCATGTTGACCTAGGTCTTTTTTTTTAAGCTTTTGAACTCACAGTTTTAATTTTTGAGATTTCTCTATCACAAGGACTAATGCTTTTTTAGCAGAGCAAAATCTAATGGAGCATTACAAAACAAGGGAGATAGCCTTTTACTTATGCTCCTATTTGATTTGGAAATATCAGACGATGTGTTAAACTGCTCTTTAAAAATCTTGCAGATGTGACTGCTATCATCTTTATTGAGATTACTGCTAGGTATTCATATTTTTTACTTGTTTCAAAGTGGAAAAAGATCTCCTTTGTAGGATCAAAACTGGAACAGTAAATATGAAGAAAACTCATGTCTCTGTATTATTTTGTAAATTTTAATTAAAATTAGGAAAATAAAAAGCAGATTGTTAACTTCTCTAGTATCATGTAATATTTTTCATTGAGATAATTTTTACATTTCAATTTTACATTGACTTACATTTTACCCTCAATTTTGATTTTTTTTAAGCATGAAAATTAGCTGCTAATACACTTGTGCTATATCCAGGCATATTCTCAGTTCTGTTGCTGCATGTTCAGTTACTGATAAATTATAGAGGGGATCATCCCAAGTCTTTTATGTCTGATGAGAAAATGCAGCTGCATAGTTCACACTCAGATAAGATTAATATATCTATACTGTGCTGGGAAATTTTCTTCCTAACATGTTGAAGAAATCTGTTGATTATATGTTAAAGTCTTTCATAAAGTTGGTGATGAGATTACTGATGATGCCCATATTCAGGATTAATTTGCCATAAAAAATACTAAAACTTTTTCCTATTAAGGATGGCAGTACATTTCCAGTTGTTTAAATACCCAAAATGTTACATCTAAATTAAAATTCTTAACCTATTGCTACCTGAACTGATAATTTGTAAAATTCTTTATAAATTCCATTGTCTATGTAAACCAATAAGTGGCAAACCAACAATTCATTACTTTTCTTTTCAAATACCAATATGGGAAAAGTGGAATGATATAATGTTTGACTATTTGAATTTGCCTTTAAGAAGATTTACTCAAGAGATGAACCTGGATTTGTCAAAAATCTTTTGTCTCTCATGGAATTCACGTAGAGCCTAAAAATATATTAATTTGAACAAAGGGTAAAATCCTAACTCATTGCAACAATTTATAAGGCTGCTTTGGCTTCAGAGGTTATCACTAATTCATTGTGGTTGCCTACAGAAAAAAAATCCTTAGCAGCATGAATGTAAATGCTCCTAATTAATTTACATTACGGTGACTACTTATTCTGAAAGAATCTTGCTGTTCATATTATTTTCTTCACATACATGTTTTGTACTTTCATATTGCTATTAAATGCCTTTGTTTTTAGGACTGGGTCTTGATGACTTGAGATATTTTCTGAAAAAGCTCAAGGAGTTTTATTACCAACATGCTATAAAATTTCAAGCATGATTTAGCATTTTCAATTCTTCTGTTTATCATTGCCTCTGTATTTCAGTCGGTCATGTCCTCAGCCTCCGTTCTCTGACAAGTCTATGGACTTTGGTTTCTATCTGGAGATATGGTTTGTTTAGTTAGCAAAAGCACTCGGCCGCATGCCGGAAGCTGTGGTTATTATTTAGAACTAACAATGTTGAAAATGCAGTGCTTGTTTTTTCAGTACTTATTTTGGTCCTGTTTGAAGGCACTGGGCCAAAGTCACGAACAATATGAAAAGCTATAATTCTATTGATGTTGGTATATTCAATCCTCTAACTCTGAGGCTAGATTGGCCCATTGCCTATGCATTTCAGCTTTCAGAGGATCTGATACCAGAGCAATGGACACAAAATGCATTTGCCTGTCAGTCTTTTTCAATTGTTCAACAGTCAGTATGGTATATTCTCTATAACTGTAATTATAGTTCTCAAGGGATAGTCAAGACACAGAGCTTTCAGTTCAGACAATGCTTGTTGCCTCGGGGGGAATAATAAACATGCAGATATTCTTAGACAGCCACTGGCACTCACAATAGCTGTTCCTAGATGTATAGGATCATAATGCTGATGAATTGTATGGTTTGTTGTACATTTTTTTATATAGTTGCCAGCAGTTTCAAACTGCAAACTAATTCAAAGGCTGAATTAATTTATAAACTTAATCTAAGCTAGTATCAATAGCCCAATGAAATGATGAAGAGAGTTGCATAACAAGTTTACAAATATGCATAGAGTTCACAATTAATTTCAAAGTTATCCTTATCTGCCTGGTAAACAAACAATTTTAGATTGATAGGTCTAAACTGATGGTGAGAGATGGGGTCAGCTGAGGTTTCCCTTCTCCTTCATCAGAACTTGGCCACACATTGGGATAAGTATAGGCGTCAAAGTGATCCTTTGGTGCTGTCCTACATTCTCCTGAGGATCAGTCAACTTTGTGCACAATTGACTAGGAGTAAGTGCTGGAACATCTTAGCACAAAGAATCGCAGGCTCTGTTCTCGTCAAATACAGTGGAGTGCTGAAATAAAAGACTGCTGTTAAAGAAATCACTGTGCTAGAGGAGGCTTGCATGCAGGCAAGGTGGGCCAGGATGCTGCTTTGGGTGCTAATCCATCAACTCACTGGCTCCTACAGATAAGACCTGGGTAGAAGAATGAGCTGCCCTCTCCCTCCCCCTCTGCATTTGACAGTATGACCTGGCTACAGGAATCAGAGATGGAAATGGAAATGGTCTGTCATTCCTTGTCATAAACAACGGCAGTTCGGAAGAAATTGAAAAAGGTTCTAAAGTGGAGGCAAAAGTGCATTCCTATTATAAATGTCATTTATTTAAATACCAGGATCACTGAAAGGGTATTTTATTCATTTTCTTGCTTTTGAAAAATTGAAGGAATATGTCAGAGAGTTTCACCTCAATGATCACAGTACAGAAAGCAAGGAAACAAGAGGTCAACTGGCAGTTGTCGGTTTTCCCATTACATTATACATCAGAAAATTAAGCTCTCTGTGATTTCCCATTCGTGTTGTTTAATGCATTCATCCAGTTTTTAAAAATTCACTTTAAAGAAAATAGTATTGAAACTCAAAAATCCTTAATTCTGTCAGAATGTAAGTCAATTAGCATAATTAATAATTCAATTGTTATGTCCTTCTGTTCTGAAGGTACTTTGAGTACTGTTGCTAAGCCATTTTTTTCAGGCACTATAGAGGTTACCAGTACAATATGTTATTTATCTAGTACCTTTTGTTTAAGATTTTGTTCTTTTAATAAAGGTAAGAAATTGAGGGTTTGATTGTTTTTGTTGTTTTAGCTGGAGATTACTAAATGGATGACTTCTTTCAGAGTTGTGTTTGAATAGATTTGTACACATTTCACAGGAGTCTGTACCTTTTCCATTCACAGAATTCACACAGCAGCAGTGATCCTAGTAACTTCAACACCTTAGAAATACTTGAATGACTTTGTTTTCAGATGGTACTGTGATCAGCCAAGCTTCTGTGTGACTAGAGTGAAGGAAGAGTGAAAGGTCTCTTGCATCTTTTCTTCAAAGCCATACATCTTCCTCTTCATGTGACTTTATGTGTATATCTTTGTGTTTAGAGCAGAAATGATTTTAGGATGAGTGCAGCCTGGCAAAGAAAAGAGGGATTGTCTGTAGGTCCCACATGGCCTACGTTTAAAAAAATGATGACGAAAATGAGGACAGATGTGAAAAAAGATCCAGGTATTTTTAGGGACATATATTTGCTCCACTCACTCCTCCTGTAGATAACTATGAATGAAAAGGTAGAGGATTAGGTTATTAATATTCAGTATTGCGATTCTTTCACTGTAAACTTTCATGTGTGAGTAGTCCACTGTTCTTCCATTCAGGCGAGAGAAAAGGGAAGGAAAACAAGTTAGAGGTTTGCTGAGAAAAAATATTTCTGCATTAAGCATCCTTTGAAATATGAGCTTTGCAAGAGGAGATGTGCACCACAGCTGAAAGACAAGGAAGATTAAATTAGGGGCTATGAAAAGAAGTGTAAATACAAAATCAAAATTCATTTGCCTTGTCTAAACTCAGAAGCTAAAAGTAACTTAATCCTGCTTATCAGAAATTTAGTAGATTTCAGGTGAATTATGCTAATGTTATGATGTATATTTAACCATTGAGAACAGGTTTTTAGGTAATAAGAGCATGATAACTTTTCTTCTCAAGATCTCATCTGCACATCAGGATAAGTCACAGGAGGATACATGTGCTGTGGGATAGAAACTAGGATTATTACACTAATTGTTTACGAATTGGTCAGAGTAACCAGAAAATCATCTTATGTTCTTTAGATGAAGATGACTGCCAATTAGGTTTTTTGAATTATTTAAAAGTCAAATAATTAAATAATGAAATAATTGAATGAATTTTGTGTTTCTCCCAATTTTACCACTAGCCAGCGATCAGATAACTGCCACTTATAAAAAAAAGAAGGAGTGGAGTGATTTTAAGGATTTAACTTCTGTTACAAGACTTAAACTACCCATGTTTGATAATGTGCCTGCCAGGTTTGGAAGCCTTATTGATCATATAGAGTTTGAAGTTTCTCAGAATTACTTTGCAAAATACTTATGAACTCCCATGGGACTTAAATATGTAGAATTGAACTAAATGCATCTTTTATTTTTGAATATCAATTTAAAATACCTGGTAAGAAAAATGGAAAAAAATAATTTTAAATCAACAGAATTTTAAAATTTTGGTAAATTCAGTTTTGATTATGAATTTCTGCAATGTTTCAATTAATTTTGAGAATTAAAATTTTAAACCATATTGTGAACACATAATTTAAATAACAGCAGAACTCAGAGCAGTTGGCTAGTCCTTTGGCTTTAGAGGGAAGTTTGGGTTTGTTGCATTCATTTTCATCTCTCCTTCATGGATTACTGAATGTTTCTGTGCTGTAAAGCTGTCTTTTCCCCCACCTCTTCAAATTGTGCTCTTGGGCCAGTTTCAGGGAGTGTGCATAAGTAACCTCCATCACTTCAGTACAAATAAAATGAACTGCAAGTTCACTTCCCCCAAGTCAATAGCTGTGTAACTGCATGCCTTCTCCTTTTATTCATCTGATTGTACATATTGCTTTACCCAGAAAAAGCTGCTTTATATGCTTATCTTCTCAATATATTTTTGCTTTGTCTTCCTGAGTCTTAAGCCATATATATTTTTCTTCCTCAGAAACCATATTCCAGAGAGAACTAGAACTAAACCTCTTTAAGGGATGCACCTTTCAAAATGACCCACTGCAGACTCAGTGACTTTAATTTGCTTTTACCTTCCTTCAGCAAAACAGAGATCACAATTCAGTAATCTGCTGACAAGAAAAACAAATAGTGACAACATCAAGCACTCCGGACTTCTCAGAGAGCATTCAGCATATAAAAATAACCACGTTAATATTTGTTTATTTTGCCTTTTAGCTTTAGAACAATTTAAGTCCACCTGAGTGATATTTTCAAATTCCCTCCTGCAACTATTTGCAAATTCCCTCCTGCAAATATGTATATTTTGGTTACAAGCCACACGGCCTTCTTCCTCAAAATGCTCATGCATTCTTCTAAGTTAGGGCCAAAACACACAGAAAAGGCTACAAAATATGTGAAAAATCCTGATAGCAAATACAAAATATGCGACTTCCCTTGGACTGACTATTCCTTCCCTTAACTGGGGATGGAGGGAAAAAAAAACAAAGAGGAGGACATAATTGCAGGTCTTTACACAGTCATTTTATTCTCACTTCTGCTCCAGCAAAGGTGAGACTAAGGACAGTTTATCACAACAAATAATCCTATTGCTAAACAGGAAGCTTTACTTAGCTCCATCAGTCTCATGTACAAAATTGAAGTTCTTCTTTGATGATATAGTTTATCCTCATTGTGTGAGTCGTTTTTACACCTAAGTGACTTCAGAATTGAACCTGTAATAAAGTCAGTGTAAGTGAGGATACTGTTTTAGAGGCCTACAATATGCTTACTTTAAATGGAAGAAAATTCCAGAAGAAACCTTTTACTTTCTTATTTCAAGTGGAACTGAAGCTGAGAGGGTGCAGTAATTCTACCTCTGCCAGTGCAGAACGGGAGCTGGGGGCATGGGGTCTAACACTAAAGCAAAATCTGAAATCTGTTTAAACAGCAGAGGCTATGAAAGCCAGCTTGCATAGCAGGGTGGAACTGTAGAGACATTTCAAGGTGTGCAGCCCTCTAGTGTTTCGAGATCAAATACTGTGAACAGTGGGATCCAACAGCTTTTCTCCAGCTAAGGGAACCTTCTGCTGTGCCAAATAACTTCTGCATTTTCATTCCCAGCTGAAGTGTAGCAATGAAGAGACCTGATTCAAGTAAATTACTCACGCATCAGCTGCTTGCCTGTATGTCACTTATATGGAACACGTTACAAGTTCCAGCAGCTTTCATAATCAATGCAGCAGCTCACCAAAGACATACTCTGCACATACAGATTTTGTCATTTATTCTGTCAGTTCCATACTTGCCACATATGGTATATCACATAAGATCTCTTTATATTAAGGTGCTTTGCAATAATTCTGAATTTTACTGGATTTCATTGAAATAAATAGAACCATACTTTTTTTCTTTCAAAAATGAATTTGACCCATTGATCTAATTTGGTTCATTCTAATTCACTAGTCATTTACTGTACCAGCTTTCTGAGGCAAAATGTTTCCATAGAGGTGCCTAGTCACTTGTTCAGGAAACGTAACTCAAAATAACCATTCCTACCCTCAACCCCAGATAAAAGCCCCAAATGTGGCAGGAGCACACAAGCTGGGAGGGGAGACAGCTGGGACAGCTGACCCCAAAAGACCAAAGGAGTATTGCATACCATATGGCTTCCTGCTCAGCATATAGAGCTAGGGGAAGAATAAGGAAGGAGAGGATGTTCAGAGTGATGGTCTTTGTCTTCCTAAGTCACCATTCCATGTGATGGAGTTCTGCTATCCTGGAGATACCTGAACACCTGCCTGCCCATAGGAAGTAGTTAACAAATTTCTTGTTTTGCTTGGTTTTGTTGTACCTATTAAAGTGCCTTTATCTCAAGCCATGAGTTTTCTCACTTTTACCCTTAAGGATGCTCTCCCCATCCCACTAGCAGGGTGTGGCCCAGCAGCTGTGTGGGGCTGAGCTCCCTGATGGGGTTAAAGCACAACAGGTGGGTGCACCACAACCCAGGGCTGCACCTGGTGGGGGCAGTGAGAAGGGTGGGAGCTTCTCACTGATAGAGGCCCCAGCCCAGGAGGGGCCCCAGGCACCATGTACAGCCACGAGCCCTGGCTGGACAGTTACCTATGGGGGCCCCACCCACAACACACCACAGCAGGTCTGTGAGGTGAAGCCTTGCTCTGGGGACTGGGACACTGCCCATGGAGACTTACTGGGATGTATGCCCTCACACTACCCACAGGTGAGTGATTTTCTTTCTGCTGAATGTCCCTGAGTCATCCTATGGCCCTTTGGGTGGAGCAACCTGATCTGCTGGCTCCTCCTGGGCTCTGTGTCAGTCTGAGTGTGGGCTTTGGGCTATTGTCTTTGTCCATGTAGTAACAATATTCCCAGCAGGCACAGGGAACTCATAACCCATTAAGCACCATGGGATATACTATGGTCACCCTTGGTGTGCATCAGTTTTGGCCACTGGTTTTGGTTTTCAATCGAAGTTTGTCTGATTTTGTTATCTGAGCAGGGCAGTTTTTGCATAACTCCGTGACACCCACACGATTCAGCACTTTAGCAACGCAAGAAACACAAGGTGAAAACAGTAACAGGAGACTGACATAGCACATTTTCTTTATTGCCTTGGAGTGGGAAGGACATGTTCTCAGGGCAGAGCTTGTTGCTCTGAATGCAGTATTTACACCATTGTATACAGTTATGGTATTATGTGCTTTGAAAAGTCCTAAAATGAAAAGAAAAAACAAACAAAAAAAAACCTCAACACCACACCAACAAAAAAACCAAAAATAACAAAACAAAACCCCAAGCAACAAAAGGATGCTTATAGGTAGCAAAATAAGGAAATATGATTTAATGCATATTTGCAAGTAATGAAGAATAAGTACCTAAATACATTCTCAAAGATAATAGCTTCCTGTATTAACAATTTTTCTTCTGAAACTTTGGCTTTGTAAAATACCTTTTCTACTTTAATTTGAAAAAAAAAATCCCTTCATAATTAGGCACTGCCATTGTGTTAGTCTCATATGCCACAGTAACAGGATATTTAAAAAGGCATATATAAAAAAGAGTTGAGCTACCAATACACTAAGACTGATTTGTTTTTCAAGATTTATTTATACATATGTGTTTGAAAACCACTTTATGCATCCTATCACTGTGAGTGAAAAAGAGGTGCTGAAGATGCCAGGAAGAGCAAAATAAGCCAGCTTTAATTTTTCCCCAAGTTGAGCAAGGAAATAAGAACCTTCTCAAGTTCCCAAGTAAATCTCTGCATGTTGACTCTGTGTGTGGGGTGTTTTATCTGTGATGTTGGTAGCCTAATGGCAAACATAATAAAAACTATACGAAAAAAATAAAAATAAAATCGTTGGCAGAGCATATGCAGTCACCCAGAGCAACAGAGGGGATTGTTCTAGGACAAGTGACAAAGTTTCTTCTGGTATATACTGATTTGTCACTTCCCTTGGGAAATAAATACGTCAATGTGCTCACTGCCTTATGTGTAATAAAATACCCTTCCAGCCAAAGAAACAAATAAGTGCTTCCCTCCTCCTTCCCTCTCCACATAATAAGAAAAACCGAAGTCATACTTTTTGTCTCCGAGCAATCCCTCAAATAAGAAGCAGTGTCCTGTAATTTGATTCAGTTAAACGCTAACCTCCATTCCATTATTCAGGAATGTCAAATCTAAGCTTATGGGAGAAGGATTTTGAGCGAGAGTGCTTTTAGTGGGCACAGTTTGTCTTGATTTCACATGCATAGTGAGAAGAAACGAGGCACAGTGAATCTGAAGTCAGTGCATTGCCTGCATGTGTGTGTTTGCAGCTCGAGGTGAGCAGGGCCCATACAACAGGGTGCAGTCACATACTATCAGGGGGTGCATTCAATGATTTCTCACTGCAGAGAGTGAGTGTCCAGCAAATCTACAAATTCTGATTTATATTCCAACATGAGCCTCTGTAGTGGAGACTACAGAATAGCTGGACTGACTTGCCCTCTGCTTGATCCAGGCCATCTATCTCTTGCACTTTAGTATTCTTGGAATGGAAAAACTTAAGCAAAGATTGTTTGTGACTTTCCAGGTACTGCAACATTGAGTTTCCATCTGTTTTAGTCCTGTAAAAGAATGCATCTTAGTCCTACCCCAATGACTATAGCTAACTGTGAGTTCAGTCTGGTTCTTCAGGTGTGCTTTATAGGAAGACCCCAGCTGAGCTAGAGTACAGTAGGTTGTTTCCATATTGCTGTTTAAGGAAACTTTTGGTGGAACTTAGTGCATGTGGGTTGAGTAAAACAGAATATTTTTTTATTTTAATTTTGGAGGAGTTTTGCAGTCATTGGTAGTATCTAAAAAAAAAAGTGTAATAAAAATGGGTCTGAAAAATTGTGTTCTCTAGAAAATGTTCATTATAAAGGATCAAGCTGAGTTTCAAAAGCTTTTGATTTTACAAAACAATACTGTATTGATCAGAAAAGTGTAACTAGCAGCCATTTTCTTGTATGCTTAGATTAAAAAATAAACTGGAAGAAGAGAGAACTGTTTTGTTTAGTGCCAGTCGTTAATCCCTGTGTTTCCTTTTATTGTTGTTTTTCTGAGGGTTGATTTTTGTTTGTTTTATTGTTTGTTTTGGTTTTGTGATTTAGTTCTGTTCCATTTTAGACATTTCGTTCAGTTCTTTTGTGAAAGTAAAGATAGGGAAAAATAATTGTAGAGTATCTGTTATATTCAAGAGATAAATTTTTCCTTTCCAGTTATTACTTGTTACTTGACAGTGTCTTAGTTCACAGTGTCGCATCTTGAAAGCTCTACAGTCATTTTAGACCTTTGAAATCTCTTCATGAATACTTAATTCTGCATTTATAGGAGAAGAGTCTGCTGGAGAGATCTGTAGTATCGTTCAATCTGTGGCCTCTAGCTCTCAGTGCAGATTGTGCAAGGCAGCAGAATAAATTAGTATTACTTTGAAACAACGTTTGTCCACTGGAATGTCACCCCTTCAGATCCTTGCACCAAGCATACAAATTAGCGCCAGATGCAGACAGTGATGTGTGCATCATCATCATCACTGTGGTTCTCCCAATTATTGTCATGAAGCTCTCTTATCTGCATTGATGTTTTGTGACAAGAACAGAGAACAGCAGTGGTTCCAGAATGTATGTGTGTGATGAATGTAATTTATTTTTATTTCTTTGTTCCGTAAAGGAAGTGACTGGGTAAAAGTGAGGTAGATTTATTTGCATGTGTGTAGGGAAGATACTGGAGCAGAGGATAGAGAACACATGGCAGCTAAGTCTGAAGAACATGACACACTTAAAAGTGCAGGGAGCAGATGTGATGCAGAAATAAAAACTTCTGAGAGATGCAGAGGGTACTGTGCAGTGTGCTGAAATCCAGACTGAGTCATTTGGTCTGAAACCAAGCCTAGGGAGAAGGAATTGCTTTCAAATATATGACTTGGGATACAGCAAATAGGACATTCTTTACAATCCTGTTTTATTTCTGTTTTACTGAACTGGTTCTAAGATTTCTTTGTTTAAAATGTTTATGCTATTGTTAGTTCAAATGCAGCCTTTCTTTAATGATTAGGAACCTGTTGAAGAGCTTTGAGTACTCCATATCCTAAAAGGAAGTACCATTTCAATATAAGTAAATGCAGTATTTCAAAGGTCTGGATGCCTTTGGCTCTTGTCACAACAGATTGAATTTTTCAGATCAGAAATGTATTTTTTTTTAAGCAACCTCCATGAATTACTTGCTCTGAAAATGAATTCTATAATTGTTTTACTGTTAGGATCAGGCAGATAAAAATCAAGAATGACATAGCATCTGCCCTAGATTTTTTCCCTTTTCTTTCCCTCCTTTTTTGTTTTTAATTGTTTAGACTTTTTTCCCAAAAAGGAAGAAAAGTAAAACAAAACAAAATGAAACCACTAACAACAAAAAACCCACAAACCACACAACTAGCATGCAAGATGCTGTTCTTTATGCATGTTAGACGCAGTATCTTGAAGACCATAATATGTTTCTGGAAAATGTGAAAACAAGCAATAAGGAAAAAAATAAAAGGATGTGGTGTTTTTTTTTCTGCTTTTTAATAACTTCTAACAGAATTAACTTCTTTGAGGTACTCATGCATGGCATCCTTAATGTACTGAATGCCATGCTGTTCAGACAAACCAGAACCTATAATAAAAACAATTCAATTAGACAAGACAGTTAACCACTTTACCCTTAAGTGTAAACTGATACGTGAACTGAACTCAGTGGAATTTTCCCACTGAGCTCAGTTATGCTGGAATAGATGAAATGTCACTGGTTTGTGTATGTCTCCTTAAAAATGAGGTGTTTGGCACATGCCACAGCAATTCTGGCAAACATTCTCTCTCTTTTTTGCTTTTGAATTTCCTGAGGGTCCTAATTAATACAGTTAGTAAGAAAAGCAGTCACAGTCTACTGGCACCCCAATGGACTTTCATCAGAAAGGAGGCCAACTTCTTGCCTCTTTTTGATCTTCAGTTTATTGGCCGCAATATCTGATTTGCATCTGAAACTTTTAATTTTTTTTAAGATTTCTGTATTGATAAATTCCTTGCCAGACAACTTAATTTTTTAAAATGTCATACTGAATTAGTTTCTCTACAATGGTGTCAACTTTTTGGGGAAAAGTTAGGGGCTTTTGTGCTTACAAACACTCTCTTGGACCACAACCAAACATATGCCTTCTTAGCTTCAGAACACCTGGGACACACTGGTATATTTACTCAAGATACTTGCTTTACATACTTATGAAATAGAAATATTCAGAGCTTGAGTATAACCTTGGAGTTGGCTCTATAAGAATGGATTGTTTAAATTTTTTCAGTTTTTAAAAAAAACAATAAACCTCGTTCTTACTTTGACGTTTGTTTGCATAGATTTAAAAACTTTTTAGAGGAAATAATCTTGACTAATCTTGTTTTGCAAATTGAAAGAGAAGAATATAGCTCTCCTAGCTTCACTGAACAAACCAGTAGTAAAGTTACAATTAGAGATTCAGGCCTCCAGGGTTCCCGCCAGAGCTGTCTATGTTAGGTCCCATTTACAGGCAATAATATAAAATAAAAGTTGTCTCAATGAAAATTGCCTATTCTGGGTGGACTATTAGTAGTGTTGTGTATTTACAGAGGCTTACGTCCTTTGACATTTATGCACAGGCATCACAGTTCTTAATAGATGTGTAACGTAACACCAGCAACACTGAATGCAAAGTGGCTAGAAATTAATGGGGTTTATGGTAAAGACACTTGTGTAGCAGACTTTGTCTCGTCTTTGCTTCTTTACCATGCAAAAAGCTGAGAGAACTGGACCTGTTCAGTCTTGAAAAGAGGCAACTGAGAGAGGACCTCATCAATGTCTTATCAGTATCTGAATGAAGGGTGTCCAGAGGGTAGAGCCAGGCTCTTCTTGGTGGTACCAACCAATAGGACAAGAGACAAAGAGGAGAAATTGATGCACAGGAAAAAACACGTGAATATGAGGGAGAACTTCTTCACTGCATGTGTGACCATGCACAGGAACGGATTGTCCAGAGAGGTTTTGGAGTCTCTGTTACTGGAGAATTCAAGAATTGTCTGGAAGCAATCCTGTGCCCCGTGCTCTAGGATGACCCTGCTTGAGCAGGGAGGTTGGACCTGATGACTCCCAGTGGTCCCTTCCAACTGCACCCATTCTTTAATTCTGTAAAAGATGGAAAAAAAATCCCAGCATAGAACAAGGTGGAAGATTCACAGCAATTGATAACTACAGGGACTTGTTACAAAAAATTCTGGAGGAATATGTGACCTCATCTGTGAGTATGAGAAGTCCAAAGCTTGAGTGGTCACAGGGAGAGGAGAAGTTAATTTACACTGCAGTATTATTTGAGTAAAAGAGGGGAGAGGTCAGAATACAGCAGTGACATGGACAGTAGATCAGATGAAACTGAGAAGCAAAAAGCTAAATGGAACAACTAATATTTTCCTAGTAAGGCTGTGTGACATTCCTGAAAAATTTTAATGTGAACCAGAGTATATCCTATGGGCAGGATTTTCCATGTAAATTGTCACTAAATCAATGACAAACCTAAGTTCAGTTACAGGATATTTTTCTGTACAGAGCAAAAAGAGAGTACATCAGAGCATTCCTACTTCCAAAACCAGGTGGTGAGAAAGTGGCTGGTAGCAAATGGGCCAAGAGACAAATTTTAATACTGTAGTTAGTCTGGAGTCTGAATGTGAATTGAATAAGTCAAATTTAAGAGTATATGATGTAACACAGCATGCAGCCAATTGCTGGCAGCCCCCTGGGCTGCATCTCTCCAGAGAAAGATCAAGCGCTCGTCAGTTGAAGGAAAAGATGGTGTACTAAAAAGGAGGCTTAAAAGTGTATCAATCTAGGTTCTGTTTAACCTCCAAGACCTTTGTGAAGACAAGAAGCAGAGAAAGGAGGGAGTCAACAAAGAGAATGGAAAAGGAAGGATAACTGAGTCAGAAGTGGATAAAGGAGAAAATGACAAGGACATGAGTGAGGATGAAATGCAGGGAGGGTGGCACAAGGGAGAGAGAATCATATTGTGCTTTGGGAGAAGTGTGGAAGAAGCTTCCTTTTAGAATTTTTAACTATGCAGTAGCTAAAGCTCACAATAAACACTTCATTATTTTAGTATGTACTACTATTTTTCGTAGTTCATACTGAAAGGTTCACATTTGAACATCTGGGCTTGAGCCTGCCCTGCTGCAGTGTCATAGGCAGGGGGGGAAGGTGGGCACCCCCAACATCTCACCTCTTCCTGGAGGGTGGTCTGCCTGGGCTACAGGCACAGCCTGGATGAGACATGGGAACCACACAGGTTTGGGGCTTAGGGTGAGTTCCGTGCCAAAGTGACTGGAGTGATTCAGGGCTCTTATGGCAGGTGGGTACCAGGGCACTTCTCAGAGATAACACTCAAGAGTGGAAAGGTAGAAGAAATGGCTGCTAGGTGAGTGGTTCAGAGATGCCATTTATACCCCTACTCTGTCCTTCCAGCTCAGGACTTGTCATATATTTAATCATCTTCATTATTTTTCTGCTTTCTATTGGATAGAGTTTTTTCCTAGTCATTTTTGAGAAAAGGAAAGAACATAGACTATTTAAGGTAACTGTATTTAAAGGCTTTATTTTCATTATTGTTCTGTCTTTTAATACTCTGAATTCTTCAGGCCTTAATAACATTGCTGGGCTTTTTGACTACTGTTGTACATGGAACAAATGGTTTTATTGAACTGTCCAAAATACTTTCTACATCTTTTTCTCTGAATAGGTGCACTTAATTTAGAACCCATTTGTACACAAGGGGAAATTCACATTATTTCATCCAGTGTGTATTGCCACTTGACTACGCTGTATTTTATCTGTTGAGCTTCTTAAATGCATAACTTTATTCAGCTTTTCTGAAGTTCTCCCTGGTCTTCTCTAATCTTGACTAACCTACGTCACTTTGAATGTGAGTTTTAAATGTTCCATTAATACTCTAAACGGTTTTTAATTTTTTGTTTTGTTTTGGGATTGGCAAGGCAGTATCAGAGGTACATTGAGAATACCTTTGTTCAGCAGAGCTGCAGTAATTGCTTCTGTCTCTTGTAGTTTGAAGAAAGTGAAATAAAGTGAAAATAGCCATTCATAACAAGAAAATGTAAAGTCAAGTAGGCACAAAGTTTTTAATATTTAATTTTCCACATTATAAAGCAGACTCTTCTTCTCCGCCTTCCCATAAATGCAGAAATGGATAGGATTAATTAAACATTAAGCCATTATTCTTCCAAAAAGAAAAGTCTTTGCTGGTCATGCTTGATATAATGTATTCCCAAGGTGATCTTTCCCTCATCTGAAGTTTCTCCATCATTGGTTTAAAAATATTAATTAAAAAAAAAAATTGTTATCATATTTCTCATATATTTATTTTTTTATTGGAGAAAAGAGATGCTATTTTGTAAATCTTCCATAATTAAAGAATTGACCAGAGGACTTATTCCATAATGGAAATGTTATGTGACATTCAGTGCAGGCAGTGATTTAGAAATCAGACAGAGTCTGCAGAAGGAAAAAGATTTGTAGGTCCTTAGGCTCTAAGGAAGAAGCATATTTACTTTCTAGACTGTTTGCCTTCTAGAAGAGGAGAAAGAGCAGGGAATGAAACCAACAGAATAGGGCCACTAGCATTTTTAGCTAATGATATGCAGTGTCAAAAAGGTGCTATTTGTATCTGTGAGATATTGCTATGGGCTGACAGAGTAAGAAAACAAGAAACATATGAAGTAAACTGAAGAAAGCAAAAATATTCCATCCAGAAAAAAAAAAAAACCAAAAAAAAACCCAGAGGTTTTTGGTTTTTTGTTATTTTATAAAAGCTATACTTGCTTAAATTGCTTAAGGATTGTATTTTGTAATCTTGAGCATTTGAACATAGCTATGGCATTGGGGGTATCCTATCTCCCTTAGTTTGTCTTTATTCCTAGCTTTGTTTCTTTGTAGAGTGTGCTAAATGGGTAGTTCTGGTCTACATTTTAAGCATGATAGTACTGAATTAAAATGATAGCTACTGACATATTTAAGCAAAATACTATGAAAAAGTAAGTTGTCTTTATAAACCTACAAAATTAGGTGGTGAGTGAGTGAAGTGGTAAAAGAACAATATCATGCAATATATTCCCTGATGTGATATTAGTAAATAATGGATTGTTTGGAAACTCTTCAAATATAGGGAGCTAAGAATTTTAAGAAATAGTCTGAGCATTTACCTACTCCCTTTATTGCTCCATGGAAGCATAGAAGAATTCTGCTTATACTTTAACTCAGACTTTATCTACTCCCTTTTGAGCAGTAACTCTGCAATTTGTAGCACTGTGTTAATCTCCCAATGGTATATTTACTATCTTAGATCATACGTTAAGAGCAGATTGAGTCCCAGAGGAGAAAGGGCAAACCAGTCATTACTCAGATGTATAAAACCTTCTATCAGGCAACTTCCACCAGTGTCTGTCTAAAATGAAACCAAAAGAAAAGTGGACAAATGATACAAACTTGGTGTGCAAATGTCAGTAGGAGAGGAAGTGAAAATGAGACAATGGCTCCATCACTGCTTTGACTACAAGACTTCAATCTAAGGTAGAGACTGTCTAGCTCCCAACTGCCATAACTTTGATTAACCTTGCAGTGTTTCAGCACAGGGTCATGCTATCCTGTTGACACTTTTTCTTTGAGATGTCAGTCACATTTCAATAACTTTCCAGTGCGGGCTTGTAAGTCCTGTCCCTTCATTGACTTAGAATGAGGCAGGTTGCTTATGAATACAGCTTGAAGTGTCAGTCAGATATTCTTGCATTGTGTTATCTTTGATTGACTTGTCTGGCATGGTGAAAAATTCATGGTGTCTAACTGCCCCTGTTTTGACAGTCAGGGATCTCCTTATTCTTTTTTTTTTTTTTTNTGAAACTCTCTTGCCTTTCTCAGGAAATGAGATTTAGTGTTTGCTTTTTTCTTTACACTATTAACAAGCACAGAAGCACAGGAGAGTCCTATCCTGCAGATGTAGTATCTTAGCATTACTGTCTGGAATTTGGGTTCTCACAGCCTGAAAAGCATAAGCTGTACTAATGGAAGGTAATATGTTAATGAAAGCTGAAAAAACACCATTTTAGGAATGGGCATAAAGGAAATTCTGATTGGTTTAGCTTTTAGTTTGTCTGGTTTATGTCATTCCTAAGGGTTAGGCCCAAAGCCATTTAAAAAGGGCCAGCAAGAAGAAAGGAAGAGCAATTCTGGTTTTTAATGTTTATTATTACCAGCACAGACTGTAGCTGGCTTTGTGGAAGTAGAAAGCTATGTCCCAGGACAGTGATTATTCCAAGGCTATGTTATTCAATAAACTGATTTATAACATATGATTCCAGTTATAATCCAAGAGTTTCTCCATTTATTTTAAACAAAATAAATATTTCCCTGCTGTAGCCATTTGAGATTTATAATCTTGTTTTCAGGAGTGCCCTGGCTCACATAAACAGACTTACTCCCCTTCCAGTGCTAACAGAAAATGCAGAGCCAGTGGTGAAGGAGGGGAAAATTCTTTTATATAAAATAGTTCATATCTATTTCATAGTGTTTCATAAATCTGGTTCCTAGGCAGTAGAGGAAAATGAATAAGAAGCATTTTTTTTCAAGCTGCTGCTATAGCTGCTCCTGCTTGGCTGAATGGAAAGAAGCGTATAAAAACAGCTAGTGCTGGAAACTAGATGTAAAACAATAGCAAACAAAAAACTCTTTAACAAGCATAATCTGTTGTCAGTGAAAGGCAAAGACATCATTAAATTCACAACAGTGCTTATTTTTCTACTGTAAGTTGTGGAGGAGGCAGTCATGCTGAGATGTGGAAAAGGAAGCAGCGTCTGTATCCGGAGCATCACCGTGCCAAACTCTTGCATGCGTGTCCAAGGCTAAACCTTGGCTAGATCTGTAGCCATCCATGTAGTGCACAGGGAGAGTTCTGTGTCTGGGGTGGAACCCATAATTTACTGCTGCGAGGGGACAGCTATTTAAGCAAGATAATAGGAGTGATGAAGAGGAGTCATGGATCATCATGTATGGTTTCAACAGCACAAATAAAAAATACCCTGTGACAGCTCATAGTCTGGTAGCTGTGGCACTTTGCTTGGCAATAGGAGTTGGAATACTCTTGAAAAACAATTGAACTGTATTTTTTTACGGTACATCAGTCCTTGAAGTACTGGGTAATTGTGACTAATTGTTCTTTCTGCAGCCAGGCTTTATTTTTTAAGAGGTACTTATACAGACCTCCATCTTCTACAAGTGCTTGAGAGTTTCTGTATGATCATACCCTCAGAAAAAGAAGACAGAAGTTCACTTACTTTATTGATCCTCATGGGATTACATCTGTTCTCGGAGTACAACTGTTGAGCTCTGTTGAAACTGAGACTCCTCCCCATGTCTTCAAAAGTGGGAACTTAAGTGTGTGAAAATCTTCAGTGTATAAGAAGGTATAGTGGGTTGATCTTGGCCAGGTGCCCACCAGCAGCTCTTTTACTCCTCTTCCTTAGCAGGGCAGACAGAAAATAAGATGAAAAATTTCATGGGTTGAGGTAGAGACAGGGAGATCAGTTATCAGTTACCATCACTGGAAAAACAGGCTTGACTGAGGAAAAAAATGATTTATTAATTTATATGAAAAAAGATATTTATATTAGCATAGAGTTGGATGTTGAAAAACAAAGGAAAAAGAAAGCAATTGATTTCCCCTCACTAATTTCCCCTTAACCAAGAGATGGAGGAGGATGGGGAATAGGGGTACAGGTCAGTACATAGCAGCTCTTTTCTGCTGCTCTTCCCTCTTCAGTTTTTCCACTGCTGCAGGGTGGGCACATTCATGGTCTGGAGTCCTTCAGGATAAACTTCCTCTGTCATGGGGTCCTCCACAAGCTGCAGGGATGTCTATGATTCAGCACCTGGAGCTCATTCTCCTTATCTTAGAGTCTGCAGGGCTGTTTATCACATCTTTTTTTCCCCATTCACTTCTTACTGCCTGTGCCCTTTCTGAAACCCATTTCCCTTGAGATGCCAAGGAGATGTCACTGCTTGGCTATGGGGCTCAGCCGTGCCCTGCAGTGGGTTGGCTGGAGCTGTCTGCCAGGGCTGTCCCTCACAGACACTGCCCTGCAGCCCTCCAGGGTCAAAGACTTGCCACATGCACATAGGATGCCCAGATATGGCACCCGAGAATGGAAGATGGTGTACATCTACCTGAGATGGTAGACATGGGGAGGGGGGAACTGGGTTAAGGGAGTAAATTTATTTCCATTTCCCTTCTCTCTGTATTTTCTAATATCTATCACCTCAAGTTTGTGAATCTTAATTAATATTTGCAGAAGCTTTGAGAACTTTGGCAAAACCAGTAAGTTCAAATTTGTCCAAAAATTAGTGCTTTGACACATTAATACACATTGCTAATACACATTGCAAGCAGACATTACATTTTGTGTCTTAATGGTACCAAGACATTAACCACACCTGAAAAGGAGAACTGAGCTATGAAAATGTTACAGATACATATTAGGTCATCAGATAGCTTGGAATCATAACTTTTTTGAAGAAAAGTAGATAAAATGTATTCATAAATATCCAGATATCCTTGCTATTAAGTATTTTTTATGATAATTTAATTACTTGTGTTTCTTAATACTCTGATACCTCTTCAAAAGTTTTGGAAAATAACATTACCATGTTTTCCTTGAAAGTAATTTATTTTGATTTTTATTTATTTTTATATAACACATTGCAACAGTGCAAAGAATGTCTACATATGTGTACATGTGTATTTTATGTATGCAGTATACTATGTGCAATATAATGAAAGAGTTCTTTCAACATCAGCATTATGGCCACTGCAGTGCTGAGGAGCTCAAGAAGTATTCTTTCTAAAACACAGTGAACCTCAATGTGCTGTGAACTTAATTATTCATTCACCTGTCTTGAAATGTAGCAAAGAAATAAGAAAAAAAAAATCCCAGTGAAAAATAGGACAGCCATGAGGAAAAAGACAGAAAGATGACACAACTGGAGTTGGTGCTCAGTGGGCCTTTGTCTAACTGCTGAGATCTGTGTATTATCACAATAAATGGCTATGGAAAGTCTTTTTAGGTATCTTTCTGAAAGTGTTCAGGAGCAATATTCTAAAGTTGCAGTCTAATTTGTGCTTTAATATTTATTACCCTTTGAAAAATATCTTCTGACCTGGGTGCCTGCATTTTTGTAGTTACTGAAGACATTTAAGGTACATAAGCAGGTAGGATCACTCTGGGATCCTATGAAGGTGTGTAACTTCACTGCTAAGCGAAGTTTCTTGCAGAAGCGAATTATCATACTTCAAGAAGTTGAATTTGCCAAATACTCATGATGGAGGTGTAAATAAGTTAAATTAGGCTGAAGTGGAAAGAACCACATTTAGCTAGCGTGGTCAAATATGTAGTGAATACTAAGCAGAGAAAAAATGAAGGGAGTGACTTGATTTTATAATCATCTGAGTGGGAACATAGATTTGCATTTTGATTTATTAGTCAGAATTTTTTACCTAACTCTTCAGAATTGTGCAATTTTACCAGGAGCTTTAGCTTATTTCTATATAAGGATGAATGAAGATGTTAGCAAGCATTTATGTCTGTATCCAGTACTTTTTTCTCTTTACAGCTCTCTCTTTGCTGCTTGTGTTTAAGCCCTTCTTGTTGGGAGATCATTCCAGACCTGGTATAATTAGGCTGTCTTTCCAGATATTTTGCCAGCACAGCTCTACTGGGGCTAGCAGGGTAGCGCTGTAGCTACAGGACTGCACCTACAATGGCAATGTGGTATGCATTTCTGCAATAATGACAACAAATTCATCCTAATCACTTTGGAAATGAGTTAATAAAGTGATTATGTTTTGGGACTATTAAAAATTTTTTGGTGTACTGAATCTACTTGACTCTGAGCGTTCTTTGATACCAATATCTATCATCTGAGGTGATGAGTCTGGATCATTAGCCTACTTTTGCAAACCCTTCCCATTGCCTCTCTCTCTTGAACGCAGCAATGATAGAGTAGTGAAATGCTACTATTTGGTTGAGCTTTTATTAGTTTTTATCCCACTTTACTTCACTGTAAGTCATATAATTTATGCATTAATATTTCTCTGTGTGAGTGGGAAACATCATTCTCACTCCCATCAGGAAAGATGAGTTCTGCCCAGTTCAGAATATGCATCTTAACCTGTTAGATGAAGCAGCAGCAACTGCTTCAGCTTTGTGTGTGCAGCTAGATTTGTTATACGTGATCCAAGAGTGCTTACTATGGAAACTGATCTAGCAAGCCTTTTTCATGGATTTGGATGGACTAGAGGAGGTGCTTAGTCCTGACAAGGAAAGGAAATTGATTTTGTGCCTGCATCAGGTCTATGACTGAGTTAGAGAAGCTTCATGGTCACTGCACAACCTCTGAGCTTCAACAGCAGGCTTTGTGAGTAGTCTTAGGTGATGTTAATTGAAATGTAATTAGACACGATCTGTTGATGCAGCTCAGCTGCGCTTTGTCCAAGGTCATTTGAGAGTGTGATTAAGCTAACTTAGATAAGCAAAAAATACTGATTTTAGATAGAAAAAATGAGGGTTTTTTAGGTTAGGTGTTAAGAAAACTTTTTGAGTGGCAAAGTTGATTAAGCAGAACTATTTTGTGATATTACTATCACTGTGGATCTGGAGGACATGAACTTGTAAACATATTAATTCTTATCTCATGGGTAGAGGTGATTCGCAGTAGGAGGACCACAACAGGATTTACTTGCCCCTAGCTATTTAGCAGAAGTTACATTGTAAGCCTGTGTTATGACCCACCCCTAAAGAAGAGGGTAACTCCAATGCTTGTTAATAGATCCCTTTGGGGTGGGGTAGAATGAAACAACACTGAATGATTGGTGCTCATAAATATATGTATATAGGGTTTATTTTAGAACAATATGGTTGCAGTAGTTTTGGTTATTATTATCTATAGTAACGTAGCAATGTAAAAGCATGAAAGTAACACTTAAAAATGTGTGCAAAGAAAACAAGAAGGGGAAGAAAGGATAAGATTAGATATCATCCATTACCTGTGGATCCCGTGGCTAGACTTAATTGTTGCAAGTTTGAGATCTAGTGGTCAAATTGGCAGTTGCAGACTGGATCCACTGGGGGGGTTGATGGGGTGTGCGAGCAAAGTCCCCGGAACAGAGTCTGTTTGATTTATATTATGCATAGTCTAGGGGGAAATGCCCCAGAACCTCCCCTGGGGCCAGGATTACTACGCTGGATAATGTAATACTGGATCATGGGACATTTCAGGAGTTTTGGGCACCTTCTAAAATATTGCAGGTGCAATGTTAAGTCAGCAGAGCTGAGTAAGTTATGGCCCATCTTCTGTCAGCGGGGTGCAGGGTTGGATACATCCAGGCTACCTGGAAATGTCCCAGTACTTCCTGAAAGGGGAGTTATCACAGCTGAGTCATTTGATTAAGTACAAAGAGGCTGTACTTTGCTTTGCAGGATTTGCCTCTTTTCTTACCTGGTTCAACAGCACCTGTGGCCTGAGGTGTCAGGCCCTCTGTGCTTGGGAGGTCAGGGGCAGCTTGTCCTGGATTGTTTGAGCCACCAACATTCCCGTCTTTCCCATGTGTGGATTTATTCTTCCCCAAGCCTTATTAAATTCCCCTTAGGCCAGAGTTAACTGGGAAATAGCACCACCTTTAACTTACCCCTAAATTCCTATTGCAGTCCAAATTCCAGTTCATAGGCATGTTTGGAGAGGGGTGGGCTTTTGTGGTTGCAGGTGAGCAGCTGCCTCTGTGCACAGTTTGCTACAGTGGGCAAAAATCCTCTGATAATCTTAACAATGTTTAAGCCGTTAAACATTTCAGTCTCTTCCACTGCCTGTGGAAGAAGGAACCTCATTGTGATTTCAGTAACCCTGCCCTTCGTTTATAAGGAATATTTGAGTCCACAGCTTTTGTTTACAATCGTCCAGTTTTTTGTTTGTTTTTTTTTTTTTCAAATCTGTGTAATAGTGCATGTATTTCCATCCCATATATACATCCTTTGTTTGGGCTTCTATTTGTTATTTAGATGTTTTCCATCCAATTCTGAGCTAGTATGGTTATGCTAAAATTGTTGCTGGAAAAAACTGCAAGAACAAGATATGTATTTTGTTTACGTTCCTTCATTTAATCTTGAGGGGAAATAAAATTATTTCCCTTTGATGTTTAAAAATGTTCAGGATTTTAAGCAGAAGCTATCATTCCTGCCTCTGTTTGCTTATGTGCCTCTGGAGGGAAACTGTGAAGTCCCAGGGATGATTCTAACTGCAGCTTCAGTGCTGCAGTCACTCCTGGTTTGATTCTTACCATGCATTCACCCCGGGGCAAATGCAGTTTTAATTTCAATAGTATTTGGGTTTTATTAATTTTGCTTCATTGTATATTTTCACTTTCATTTCATTTGGGCTTTCTTTTCCTACAGAAAAGTTGTGTTGAAACTAGAAAATAAATTAAAAGAATCACTGACACACTAGGAGACACACAGCTCAATAACTCATTAAGGTTTAGAGATGCTTATTACATACATTCTCAATTTTCATTCACAACATGCAACATGCAAATTCCATCTCTCTTTTGACTGTGCATGGTCGGTAAAATGAATCACATTTTTTCCTTGCACAGGATGTATTGTCTATTGAGATCCATGAAAATAAACACAATGAAAATTCCTATGAAATGTTATTGTGTGGAATAAGTGGTCGCTTTAAAAGTCTGACTATTTCAACTGCATTAATTGTACAAGCTACAGAATTTAATATTTTCAAAAAAAAATAGGAATTTGTTTGAATTATTCATGTTGTAAAAATGGCCTTTATGACAGTTATTTTCATAACTCATTTTTACTGCAAATTTAGCACATACCAAAACTCACACTGAACTGAGAAATTAGGATAGTTATTATTTTGCCCGTTTTCATGCTTTCTTTTAGAGATAGAGCTTCTTTACTGTTAATATGCTTCTTTAATGTTAATACTGTTCATTGTAATGAATTTGATACTTTTCTTCAATTCATCAGTCTACAGGACTTTATCCTTCTTAGCACCAACAGGACAGTTTTCTAATTAAAAGACTTTTAATTATCCTTTCCCTCCAGTGTGGGGAAAACCTAGGAGCCTACATAAGTGGTATAGTCGTAATACACCAGGAGGAAACTAGTAACAAAATGAATAGTGTTAAGCCTGAGATACTTTTTCTGGTTTTGGTCTGTGGAGGGGGAGGGTCAGAAACTCAGAATGGTCTCATTATCCTATCTTCGTTCTGCCTTTTTGGACCACATGGAAATAATTTGATAAAGGCTGTTAAGTATCTCTTGTGGAAAGAGGGAGTAAGAACTGAGGGACAGGATTTTTCTCTTTGTGGACTCAGGCTGCCTGATGCATGCAGATTAGCCTGGATCTTGGTCTGTGCTTCTCACAGTCTGAATCCAACACTTATATTTAGCAGCTAGAGTCCTACTACCCTCCATGGAAGAATGACTTTAGATCCATATTTATTCATTATTTTAAGAATCTCATTTACGTGATCAAAAAGGATACTTTACGTGCAGCTTGACACTCCTATATTACACTTGCAATATTTTTGTCCCAGAATATAGACAAATTAACAATTTCTTGATATATGCCAGGTTATATTGCTCTTTCTTGACCAAATAAATGGATATAAATATGTTGCTTGTACTACACTTGGATGCTGACTCTCATAAATTGTGGTGACATCCAGAAAATTACTCATTAGGAAGAGGTATTTAGAATAAATGAGCTGTAGATTGAAGAAGCAAATGTGCTATAAATCTCATTTTTAAATGTGTTTGATTTAATTTACAGTTCTGATTCTGGTCCATCTTCATCTGAATATTGCTTTCTTCTTCAGGATTTGGAATAAAATATAAAGCAACCTAACAGGATATTGTGAATATGTGGTTACCTTTGACAGGCCCTTGGGCTTT
The DNA here is from genome assembly GCA_013397245.1 of Thryothorus ludovicianus. NCBI lineage: Eukaryota > Metazoa > Chordata > Aves > Passeriformes > Certhiidae > Thryothorus > Thryothorus ludovicianus. The sequence goes on from VZTB01001457.1 coordinate 283,577, forward strand.
AATGGAGAGTAAGAAAAGATGCTTGCCCTAACAAAGGGATTTTTTGAAACAGAAGAAAAACACTAATTTCTAATGAAAAACTGCTAAATGTAAAACAACCAAAAATCCATATGGCAATTATGCCAAAAGATAGAATTTATTACCAAATAAAACTGTTGGCTTGTGCATTTCACAGTTTCCTCCATTCCCAACCAGTGTGTTTTTCGAGGCTTTCTGTAGGGTTAGTTGCCCAGACTTCTGCAAAAACAACAGTTTGTCGTTATTGCAGGAGGTGTTAGGAAATCAAATCCAACTGGAGCACCAAATGAAATTACAGACTTGTTTTGTCCCAGCTGCGTGACACATGCCAAGAGCTGATTTTTCAGTGCAGACATTTAAAGAAATGAATACAGAATTTTATTTGTTCTCCTACTGAATGAATTATCCCTAATGTGTTTTTCGTACTTCCACGTGCTATTTAATATTTCAGCTAAGTCCCTTTTTCCCTTCACCTGAGTGAAAATGCTTTTGCGTGTCCTATTTTATTTTAATAAGTGATCTTAAAATGATAAAGTAACAACCTATATAAAACTAGAGTTTTATAACTATATAATGCTTATCAGACAGATTAAATGGTCTTTTACTGATTTATAGCTTATAATGACATAAAAGCTTCATGTGTGATGTATCATTGTTGAAGTTTTATCAAGTGACTTATTTTATTAAAAAAAAGGAATTTCAGAATGGTTCAGTTATTAACATTACAGAAAATTCTTGTGAAATTTCTTCTTATGTTCTCTCATCTCACAAAGTCTGCTAATGAACACTCACATCTCAACATGGTTTTGAATATTTAAAAAATGTGTTTAATATCTGTACATCAGTGCCATCAATTTCCTTTATTATGTACCGTTTTAATTAGGTCACATTATGGAAAGTATTTCCTCTCTTCTTCCTTCTCCCACCTACTGCTGTTCATCTATAAGGAGTGAATGTTTGCATTATCACCTCAGATAAGATTGGTGCTCTCAGATTCTGAGGCTGAGTTGCAGTTAGCATGCATTTTTAGATGGCACGCATGTCGCTTGCATACAAATTGTAACATGACGTGTTTGGGGTTTTTTTGTGTGTGTAAGCACCTGCTGAATGAACTTTCTCAGTGTGTTCAGTAGTGCTTACTGCATTCAAATTGTATTGCCATAAAGAGAGTGAGGGGACGAATTTGATGACGTGAGATCCCCTCGCTTCCACTCGGGCATGCAGTGCGACTCTCACAACTAAGTTGGCTGAGATCCTTGAGACATGAAAGGGAATTCTTCAGCAAGAACAATGGTGTTTTTATTTGGCAGTAGGAAAAGATGTGAGGGAACACAATTAAGCTCCATACGCTTGTACTAAATGGCTTGATTCAGCTATGTTTGTTCACTGGTATTTCACTCCTGTTCCTGTGATTGGCATGGGGGGGAATACAGGAGAATGAGTCCACAGACGCTCTCTTCACAAGGACAACTTTCTTATCTATAACCTGTCAAACTTGCTACAAGCTAATGTCAGTGTACTAAACCCTTTGTGAGTGTACTTGTGCAATTTGTTCATCAGTTCGGTTCTGTGAACAGGACACATCCTTGAATGTCTTCTGTCTCCCAGGTCTCTTCTAATTTGCTGTCTTTGGCCTTTAATGTCAAGGAAATAGTATAATGTGAATTTGTGAAAAATATTTTCAGCAAGTTCATGCTGATACGGAATTTCCCTGAGAGGCAACATTAATAATGGGTTGGCACAACACATTTGCTGGAGTGGGTTTGATGCCTTGATTGAGTTTCCGTGGTGCGTTTGTTGTTGCTTTGGGGAACGTGTGGATATTGGGTTCAACAGACCATAGAATTTTGAATTAACCTCTCTTTTTCTCTTCATGAATATAATGGCTTCACAATCTGTTCTTGCTTTGGCCTTTTATTTAAGGGAAGAAGTGAAGTTTTGATTTAAAACAAAAAAACTCTGCTATTTTTGAGAGCATTGTGAGGAAAAATAAATATGCATAAGGAAACATTGATTTCTAAGAATATCTTAGACTACTTTCCCCAAAGAGTTTCCTACACTGATTCTCCATAAAATATTCATTTAAGCTCTACAGTAGGAAATATGAAAACCATTAGAACTAAGTTCAGAATATGGCAGCTCCAGTTTCACACTTTGTTTAGGGGAAACCTATGATGATTTTCAAGAGTCCTAGTAAATGATGGCAGATGTCTCATTTTAGGTAATTTCTCTTTTTGTGAGAGTCATAATTGAATACTGTAGTTTTATAAGATGAAGACTGAAAAGAAATAGATTTTCTTTCCTTTTTAATTCTCTATTGCCTGTGCTCAGAGTATGTTATGCTCTCCTTTTCAGTTGAGGAATTTGCTCTGAGGGTCTCAAAACACCAGAGTAGCAGTCTGATCCTTTCATTATTTCCAAAGCTTAAGAAGTTCCTTTAGTGTGTGTGTTTAACAGAGCTACACACTTGGATGGGAGAGCACAAAGCTGCTAATAGAAGATAATAGTGAGAGGCTGTATCTGTATAGCAGGGTGAAAAATGTGCTCAAGTTAACTCAAGGGAAAGATGATATAATACCTACTAATGTGGTGATCTGTGAACTGAGATACAGGGCAAGTATGAAATGGGTGTTGTTTAAATATGGCATGATTGCTGAAGTACATAACCTTAGCATATTATTTTTTACTCTTTAAATTGATATGTTACAAAGAAAGTAAAGATTAAATTTATTCTTCAATATTCCACTGTTTAATCCCTTTTTGCTTATCAAGGCTCACACTCACGTTATTTTAAATTACTATCTGCCTTCTTTAGCTCAATGTCACAGCATTTTTGTCGTTGCTTTCACAAGTTTATATCTAAGCTTTGAATTCAAGGTTAAAAAAAAAACAACCCTATATCTTTGGTTTGATTTTAAAGAAAAGCTGGTATGAACAGTTTTCCAAGTTTATCAGTTTAATTCTAATTTAATATTAAGCCATTGGCATATTCCTGAATGTTCTTTCTACCTGAGTACTGGGCATGATTACAGTGGTGTTTGATGCTTTAGTGATTTGTTTCCAGAAATCTTTGTTGAAATTTGTGTGGGTTTTCGAAAGTGAGTTAAATTGAGGAAAATTAAATTAACCTTTGGGACAGCCTGTCTCTATTCCAGACTGGCAGTAAATAACGTTGAATGATTTGGGTGAAATTTATTTGCTCTAGGAATTAGCTGAAATGAAATGACGGTGACCAGAGTTTTATCTGTTCAGAAAATGGTGTTGCAAGACTTGTAGCATGCTTTTTTTTTTTTTTTTTCCACTGACAGATCCAAAAGTGGCAGCTTCCCTCTCTTGTTTATAAAACACTACAGGAAGCATAAAATAGGTTTGCATTGGTTATTGTATACACCAGGATTCTTTCCTGAATTTTCTCGTTCTTGCTATTTTAGCTCAATTTTTTTGTAACATAAGTAAAGCAAGAAAAAAATAAATTGGTCTTTGCAGCATGACAAGTTTAAAGTGACATAAGCATGGGATGAACCCGGAGGAGTAAGAGGCACTGTTTTATTATCAAATAGCTTAATATTTCTGCTCTTTTTGGTCTTGCCTTTGCACCTACCAACTCCACAGGCAAGAGACTGAATTGGTCTTGTATGGACCTAATTTTCTGAATGGTCAGCACCTGTTACTCTAAGCAGGGCACAAAGAAGTGAGAATCCCATGAATCCTGTAAAAAGCTGAAAAATTTTTTTAATACTGCCTGTTCCACTATTTTTATCTGTAACAGTGATGAAGGAAAATTTTATCAAAAATTTTCATGGTGTTGCCAAGCCACAAAATTGTGATTAACTTTGTAATCCAGCTTCTTGAATGATGAAAAATGTGGACAGTTTTCATATCAGGAAAAAATGCTGCTTTTTTGCATACAAATAGAAGGCACTTAACTTGTGACCATATGGAACAAAAGTAATTACTGAGGATGAAAGACAAATCAAGACAATTAACACACTTGGGTTTTGTCAAAGAGACAACCTATGGCTCAGAATACTGCAGTTCAGGTTTCATGGTAAGCGTTTTTGGGATTGTACCAGAGTACTGACTTGAAAGATTTATTCATTTATTGCAGTGACAAATGCAATGAAAATGTGTTCAGAGGCTTGCTTTATAGTCAATTGCTTCTTGTAACCAATCCATTTATCAGGTATTTGACTAGGAGGAACTCAGTATAACATTGCATTGATGTAGATCAGAGCAGAACAAAATATGTTGAATTTCATAGGCTTGGCTATGCAGCAAAGCAGAATATCATAGTATCTAAAATATGAGGTATTTTCTTTGATAGGATTTGCCACCTGTTGAACATGAACTTTCTGTCACAGTCTTAGAGCACAGTAATTTATAATGATAAATATAAGGAAATTGTAGATAGGTAAAAATAGTGTAAAGAGATTGCTCCTAGTTTTCTTGTGCGATTTTTGGTCAAGGATACAATAAGAGCTATTCACTGTTTTGTGGCAGAATATAAAAAAAAAATGGACTGTTTTAGAGCATATCTTCACATTTTCTCTGATCTAGATGGTAAAAAACCAGTTCATCAGCATAGGATAATACAACTCTGCAGTCACATTATTTCTTCTGTTGTTTTGTTCTCAAGAATAAAAGCTTTCCAGGGCAGTTTCAGCTCTTACAGTCATTAAGAAAATGCTCTTAACAAAAGACCCAGCAAAACAATTTACAATTGACCACACAGAATTAATTTGCAGTGTGCAGTCCTCACAATCTATAGTGGGTGCCTTGATGCAACTCTGAGAATTAGGGATGCCATTAAATCCTTTACTACCACAGGTTTTTTGATTCTGAGTGAAAGAAATTCTTAATGTGGCATGAAATGATCTTTTACCTGGGTTGAAAATGAAACATTTTGCCCCAGTCAGGAAATGCCCCAGTATTTTCTCTACTCATTTCCCCCTTGGTGGCACATTGCTTCCTCTTCATGGCTCAGTGTATTGGATAGGGAATCTGGGGACAGTGAGAAATCTGGAATCCAGTGTATGTTCCTACCTATGTCGGAAGTCTCCACGTTGCAATACTCAGATTTATAGTTATATTTTTTTTCTGAATAATACTTTCTAATTTTGGAATAATGAATTGTCAAGCCATGTTTCATATAATGCTATGCTATTGCACAATAGCCCTTTACTTGCAAAAATTTTTCTTTAAGATTTACATGATGCTCCCCTTTGAATGTTTCAAATATGTAAAAATAAGACCGAAAATTACAGGATGCAAATTGACTTTTTTGAGCCTTTCTTATCAAGGGGGACATTGTTAAAAAAATTATGGAGTGTATCAATAAAATGCTATCGTCTACTTATGAAATGGTTGAAATAGTCTGAAAGTGGATACTATACTCTTAAAAGTTAAGAATGTGCTGGTAACCTATAATAAAAAATACAAAACTTAGTTGGAAAAGTAAAAAAAGAACATTAATTTTGTTGTTTTCAGTCAGTGCTCTGAAATGATGTGCTGTACCACACATTTATATGCCTGCACAAGTATGTATCCATTACTTATACAGTTATCATCATACTGGACTAACAATGGAAATGTGAAGCCAGAAAGGACCAGTTACATGCACACAAAAGGTTATTTTGTAGTTGACCTCACTGACACAACTGTTGGCCTAGAATTGCTAGCAAAGCTATGGCATGTTTTGTGATTGACTCGCCTAAGAATAGCAGTGACTTGTCCAAGGGTTGTGTTTTTATTTTCTTTTTGTACGTCAGAGAAAGCAGCCTTAATTAAGATTTGTGTGATGACTATAGCTGATTTTTTCTTCATTTAGTCAAAGCCTTTAAATTTCTTAATAGTGCTGTTTATAGTATGCTAATTTAGTTAATTGTACTGCACTAGATGAGACACTGATTTAGAAATCCTTGCAATAGTCCAATTTTGAGTGGAAAGAGACCCTTTCCTGTTTTATTCTTGTAGGCAAGTATTGTCTGCTCTGACCCGCAATTCATGTAATAAATCATTTTTAACACTGGCACAGGTGTCCTTTTGAGTTTAAATATGCTTTCCATTCATGTAGTCTCCTATATTTCTTTTCTGATATATGACTCATTATCACATCATTCTGTGTGTACATATTTTTATAACATCAGCTTTTGCAGACTTTTCTACTTTCATAGCTGAATTTCCTTACTCATTTTTGAGTTTTGTATTCAAACTCTATGCATGAGCTTTAAAATACTATATTCAAATCACTCTTGCAATTTTTCAGCAAAATTTCAATCTGTCTGAACCTGATTTATTCTCCAGTCTGAAAACAAATGGTCTGATCAAGTAATGGTTGGGAAAGTAGCAAAGAATTCTAGAGTTTTATAATTTCAGATATAGATAGCTATCTATGGCATTACAGAGGTGAGAGCTTGACTCTGCAGAAATGATTTATAGTAGTTCTTAAACGTACAGCATGTATTTCTGGTAAGCTGTGTATAAATAATACAGGAATTTCTCTTTTAGAGTTCTTTTCTGTTTGAACTGGAAAAAAAAAAAATGGGGAAAATAATATGGTTGATGATCCAGTCCCTTCTAAAGCAGGACTAGGATACCTAGGTCATTTCTGACCAATATTTGTTTCTTAAAGACACCCAACTGTGGGAACTCCAAGGCTTGCTTAACAATCTGTTTTAGTGTTGCAGTAATCTTTCTAACTTTTAGAAATCTTTTCAGCATCTTGGCACAACTTCATTTCAGTAGTTCTTTATCACAGATAAGACATTCCTCTTACGATCTACCTTTTACACATTAAAAGATTGCTGTCATCTTTATCTTTAGCCTCTTCTTCTTTAGGCTTTAACAATCACATGTTATTAAATCTCAAATCTTTCCTTCTTGGTCAGCCTTGTGATAATTTTCCTTTTGACTTTTTCCTATTCATTTCTATCTCTTTGAGCTGCCCCAGACAGGATAGAAACAATCCAGCTCGAGTTTTTCCAAAAACTGGACCAAAGCAGAAGATTTCTTTTGTATCGTGCAGATACTTTTCAGTTTTATATATCTTGCAACAAAATGGCATTTTTGATTTTTTTTCCAGATTGGATTGAGATTGGATCTCTAGATCCTACCCTGAGAAACCTCTACCTGCACATTTGTGGTATCTAGATTTGCTCTTGCCCTTCAGAAATTTACATTCTGGCTGACTTTTCAACACACTGGCAGGTCTAGTATTTATGTGTAGTCTTTAAGTGCAATAAGCACTCTCTTCAGGGCTGTTTTGTTGAAACTCCAAACAAGCCTATTAAAGGGAAAAAATATAAAAGATAATTTTGACCAACAGCATAATCATGATTACACTTTTTGTTCAGTTGCCTAATCAGTTTTGAACCTACACAATATTATTACATTAGACAAATTTTCATTTTTTATGCATGAGGATTTTCTATGAGGCAAAGGATACATACAAACATAAATGACCTTGATTACAACTTACCTCTCCACCAGGATCTCTGACCATTTCGTGGAGACATTGAATTTTTTTGACTAGATTTGTTCTTAATTGATTGACTAATTCTTAACTAATTGATTTTGACCACTTTTATGTCCTTTTTATATTTACATCTACTTAAAAATCATGTAGTTTATTTGTTCCAGAGCTTTTCTGAGACTTAATAGGTGACAGAAAAAAAAATTGTCATTTTGAAGCTTCCACTTTTTGAAAGATGAATATTATGTTTTCACTTTTTCCATTTTATTGATACTTTTTGTGCTTCCCAAATTGCTTTCCTAATGGCAACATGATTCTTAGATGGCTTTACCAATTCTCTAAGTACCCTAGGAGGAAGTTCATCGGGCACATCTCCTCTGAAAACTAATTTACTTAAGTACTCTATAACCTTTTCTGTCTGTGGTTTTTTAATTGAAATAATTATTTTGCTTTTTGTATTAATTATGCTAGTCACCTTCTCATTGTTGACCTTTTTAATTAAAACTAATGCAAAGAAGACATTGAATGTTTTGCCTTCACATCTGTTAGTAACTTTTTTTTCCTCTATTGAATAGCAGACCAACACTTTTCTTTGTCCCCCTCTTAGTCACTTTGAACAGATTCAGTTTGATTACTGCAGGATGCAGATATTTAATTACGTTTTGTCCTACCGGTAGGCCTGTTTAAATTACCACAGAAGGGATTTTTTTTTTTTTTTTCCATTGACCTTCCTGTATTCATGTTCATGCCAAAAGTTGAATTGCTGGTATTCCTGGAAAGTCTTATATCAATAAATACATATTATTTAAACTGGAGGAAAAAACAAAAGAAAAAAGCATTCAAGCCTAAACCAGGGAAAGTCAAACTGAAGAGACTTGACAGTTTTGTTTGCTGAGTGACACATTCAACCCCTCATTATTCACCCACAATGAAAGTGAACACTTCAGCAATTGGAAATCACTTTGGCATCATCAGTCAGTCAGAGGATTTGATGGTGTGAATGTTCTTGATTCTCTAGTCTACTAAAAGGGGACTTTTGTATTCTGGAATAGCTTTATTACATTCAGAAATTTTCGATCTTGCCTGTTCTACCATGAGACATGAAAGCATCATGAAGCATGATATTAGCATGGACATGTTAAAATTAATCTAGCAAGAAGAACATTAATGTTGCAATCTTACCTCTTTCAGAATTAACTTGGACTTATTCCATTTGACTTGCTTAAATTCTTTTTTTTATTTTTTTTTAATATAATCTCTTTAAATCTACTCCTGTGCAATTTTAAAAAAATAAATGCTTAGTAGATATTCTCCCTGGGAGAGGACACATGGGAATGTCTGAAAATTGTTTAAAATAATTAAGAGTGGTCAGATAGGGAATTTTCACTGAGTCTAAAATTTTCTCAAACATCTGAAGTGGAATAAGAGTTTACCATTTTATGTGCAATTTGCAGGCTACCTATGAGCCAAAGAATGGGAATGTTGACAGCCAAGAGAATACAGTTCTGAATATACTTTTGTCTACAGATGGGACAAGAATGTTGAATGTGATGATAAATACTATCTACTATTACTCCTTTACTATTAGTCACAGGGAGGAGAAGCTATCTGGCTGCAGGAGACTGAGATTTACAGTGCTGAAGATGTATTAAACCTGCATTAGGGAACTTAAAGGAGGACCCCAGAGCTGGAGGAGAGATTTGGCTTGGATGTTTGTGTGCATCAAGGAAATGACATGAAATAGGAGTTAAGTTGAATGTTTCAACTTACAATATATGTTCTTCAGGATGAATTTATCAGAGCTTTTATTGGATATATAAGTAAAAGGACATAGAGCAGCAGATACTCTTGTAAAATACTCTGCTATATATTTTGTAACAACTTCAAAGAGAAGTTTACTTGTTTTTATACAGATTGTCAGTGATGCCAAGGCCATTAGTGTACCATAAACACTGGCAGACATTTTACAAAACCGGCGATAATTAAACATTGTGGCAGAGATTTGTGAGATTTCAATAGATTAAAATGTAGCTACAGTATTTTCTGAGGAATAGAAAATGTAAGATTTTAGAGCAACTATAAATGTAGTCCGAGATGTGAAAAGTACCTTTAAGTCAGCAATATCTAAATAGCATAAGGTTATTGCCAGCAGACAGAGATTTATTTATTTATTTTTTAAATTTTGTTGTTTGAATCCCATGAACTGCTTGCTGTTGCTTGGTTGGGGTATGTCAGGTGCTAACTTGCTGTAGGCAGCACAGCAAGTGAAACCAGTGAAATGCTGTTACAGCCTTGGGCATCTAAAATTCATGCTGTTTGTTAACATCATCAGACAGGTAATTCTGAGCGTAGATAATAGTAACTTATCAAAACCCCACATAACACAAGGATGAAATCAGTCTCCCCAAGCTAAACCGGAAAGAGCTGACAACATATGCTGGAGTATGTAGGCTGTAGCTTTCATCGTTCCATTAATTAAATATTGCTTTGACTAGCATACAATTACAGGCAAACAAAGAAAAAAAAACCCAAAACAAAACCCTAAGGAACTAATAACTATTTCATTTTATGACTCTTCATTTTGGAAAACATACTCTATTAAGCCTTCCATTGGTGTCATATTTACAAAATTATTTTACCTTCTTCCAGACAATGTATAATCTTTCCACTTAGAAGTGAGTGGAGGTAAGAGTCCTATCAGCCTTGTGATAACTGAAAATAGCCTACCTAAATAAGGTCACAGATTTCATTGTTAATTTTGGGCAGTGTAGCAGGAGAAGGCTTTTTGCATGTCCTCCATTTTTAAACCTTGCATGTTTCTTTATTAGGCTGTCTGTCATTACCAATGAAACTCTTTTGCATTTTTCTGTTGATTAAAATGCAGGTTTGTGCAAAAAAGTAAAATTTAGCTAATGCTGAAATCTGGTGCAGAGAGCATGCTTTGGAGTCAGCCTAATTCTTGCAGTAGAACTTGATGCAAAAATTACTTGGCAATCAAAATAATACCTAAGATTTTCAAGGGATAGTAACTATCCAGTATGTATCACGGCACATGAGTAAACATCATTCTCTAACTCAAATGCATTCATTTCAAGAACCAATTTTCCTCCATAATAAAACTACATTTTCCTGTCTTTCTCCACCTCTTTATCAAGCTTAAGTTCTAGATATTATTATTTATAACGATTTTGTATGCACAAATGTATCAACCTCTAATTTTGAATTTTTCACTTTTAAAAAGGAAATCATTGAAGATAAGACTAAAAAAACCTATGAAAACTACAACACAACCCTCCCATTTTGTTTTGTGCAGTAATGTGTTCTTGACAATCCAATGTTGAGTACAGATATTATGGCCAGATTTTTACAAAGGAAATGAAATTAAACCAACCAGGTCATTAGATCTTTTTTGGGCATGTTTATAGAGAGAGACAGCTTAGTGGCTTAGCTTGAGTTTGGAAATTCGGAGGAACCCATCTAGGCCATAGTATCAGGACCACAACATTTGCTCAGTATTTTTGAGAAGGACTGAAATGATTGCAATTCTTCTCCACCTATGCTCACAGGGTGTTCATCCTAACACCCATTCTCACAGTAGTTACTTTCCAACAGATTTTTTTTTAAATGTAACAGATTGTTTTCTTTGCTTTTAGGGTCTTTTGCATTTCTTTTGTCTCAGTTGGATATTATAACTTTCCAACACAATTCTGAGAAAGAATTAAACCAAACTGTATGTACAATTACTATTACAGTAGATATTGAACATGCTATGTCTGGAATTATCAGTGCATTAATCATAATCTTAAGAAGATTTTCTTGTCATGAGCTAGAATAAAGTGAAGTAAACTTCTGCCCTTTGAAGTGTAAAGATCTGCTGATCACATTAAAAATCCTTCCTCTTATTGATTTTATTTTTCTTGGAGAAAATAGTGATAAAAGCGGATCCTAGAATAAATTTAATTTATAATTTTTTCTCTCTACTGCATAAAAACATCATTTTTTAACTGTTAAAAAGTTTGTGGCCCTATTAGTTTTACTGAAAGAGGGCACTGTCTTTAAAGTTGCAATGCAATCTCTGGTGTAACTGTATTTTTAGAGCGGTAAAAACACAGTTAGATGAATCTTAAATGAGAGAACATTTCTTTCTTTGTGTGTTGATACAGAGGACTCATTAAATCTCATATTGGGCTTGCAGGCACTGCAGAAGGACAGACATTGCAGGAATCCCCAACCTCTTAGGAACTTTGGAGGTTAATGAGCCATCCCATAGTTATTATTTTGTGTTTTATCAGGGGTTTGCCCTGGGCTTTTATTTGATTTTCAGATTCTAGTGTCATCTCATATGTGTGAGCACTGGATGGCATCAACTTTAGAAATGCTGCATTTTCCAGTACTGATGTGCTATACCACAATCTTTTAATGCTCTTTGAGACTTTTATGATTCTTCAAGTATCCTAACATCATTAAACATTTCAGAGTCAGCAGGGCTTTGTGGAGTTCTTCAGAGACCCAAGAACGCTTTGGCCAGGGTAGTCTGTAGAACTAGGATCTGCCAGGTGTATTGGTACCTCCAAATATTCTAGTTTCTGTTCATAGAATAAATAATATTTCCCTTGGTTCAGAGCCTCCAGGCTAACTTAGCTACCATGCTTTTCTCAGAAGTGTCCTGTTTGAAATCTTTTGATGTCAGGATGAAGTTAGTGTGGGGAGGAGGGTGTAAATGCCTCCACTTCCTCCCCCTTGTCCTTGGCAGCCTGGAGATGCCAGTGGGGGAGCACTGCCTCAAAGCTAGAGAAGCAAATAGAAAACAAGAAGAAAGGGAAGAAAAAGGCTCAAAAAATTGTATTATGATATTGTTGAAGGATCAGAATTAAATAATTTTTAAGTCATTTGTGATCCTTCATTGTAGCTACTCTCCTGATTGTTTCTCCAAGACAAAGTTGTTAAAAAAACCCCAAAAAACCAAGATGCTGCTTTTTCTACCAAATCTTCTAAGGCCATCATGATATTATTCTAACTTAAGCTTCCATTGTTCTAACTAGAGCTTCCATTAAGGAAGTATAGAAGAAGATATTTAAATATCTGGAAAATGTGAGACCACCTCTTCTAAAGCAAAGAGCACTGCTACACTCATCGGTGTTAAGCCTTTAATGTAGTTTGTTTTATCCAGCATTTTCAAGTACACTTGTAAAGCACAGCACTAACATCACCATTAAAAAATATGATTTATCTTGTGCATGTTATGTATTTAAAGTAGCAGGTCCATGTCTGGGGAAAAAGAGTCCCATCCTTTAGACATGACACTTAGAAGTCAGTAGCAAATTTTCTATCTCCTTTGAGTTAGTTTTGACCAGAAACTCTGGATTGATTCTCTTCAGGTAGAAGCATCCTTTTGGAGAATTTCAAACAAAATTCAAAACTATTCCTCTTTACATATTCTCTCTCATATTCTGCAGAAGCCTGTCTTTTATTTAGAGACTTGCCATCAAGATTCTTATCTTAGTATTTTTGATTACTTCAATAAAACCAGAAAAACAAAACAACCGTGCTTTTTCTGAAAATAGATCTATCTTTTCAGGTAAAATGTATACTGGAGCTCATTATCTTTGGAACCTAACCTAAGTAAGGAGTTGAAGAATGAGAGTCAGTTGAGTGAACGCTTTTCTTGTGTGGAGGAGAGGCTTAAGGAAGCAAGGACCTAAAAGGACATTTGTTTTATAGCAATCAGGCTTTCTTGTGCTGACATGCAATGTTTTTCCACTCCAGTTGACATGGTTAGACATCCACTGACACCCTGGGGGATGTAAATCAGAGATTGAGAATTCTAGAAATTTTGCTCTCTGGAGAAATATACATAGTATTTTAATGATTATTTATCTTTCCCGACTGTACACTTGCTTAGATGCGTACAGGTTTAAATATATGTAAATATATATCCCCACTCAAATCTTCAGAAGACAAAAAACTTTGGTATTTGTGTCTTGTTAACATTTTGCTATACATTTTCCAGAGGTGTACTAGGAACTGTACAGCCTGCTGTACAGCTGTTCTCCTCCAGCTGAACAGGTTCATAGGGAATGAAGAGCTTAGAGCAATTTGTAGGCAATGAAGCAAAAAGAAAAATCCACAAAGAAGCAGCTGATGTTAGCAGCTTTTAAAGAGAATAAAAGGAAAGGGGAAGAATAGGAAGACAAATGTAGAACAGAGGGAGAGAACACGATTTTGGATGAAATCTGAATTACTGTTTTTCAAAACCTAGGAGAAGCTACAGTGCTTACTTTTATAAGCCACACTTCATCCTTTCGTGCTTTTTACTGCCTCCTGAACAATATCTGTGCTTACCGTACGCAGATGCTAAGCCAGTGCTTTACCTTCATTGCACAAATGGCTGGGAGCTCAAGGCTGGCAGCCAAATTTTTGTGTTAGAGCTTTGTCACCCGACACATGCCTAGGACTCAGTCGGGGAGGTGTTTAAGGCATGTTAAATTTTAAGCATGTGTTTAAATCCCACTACTTGCCATAACACCTTTCTGGAATGAAACCTGCATATTAAACTCTGCAAACCAATCTTGCGGTGCCTGTTCCCTTATTTGTATGCCAGGAATAATAATGCTTAATTCCTATGTGTGTTTTGTAGCTTAATTCAGGGCGTTTATACACCACTCTAAGCAAAAGTCTTTAAATAAAAGAATTGTGGTTAATTACTGTATTTCATTAGAATTCATAGGAATTATTGTGTATGTAGTTCAAAGAGATATACATCTAAATTTTCATGGCATTACACAATTGAAGATTTTAAGGGAAAGACTGTCTGTATTAATGGTCATTAAATCCATATCAAAGAGTCAAGTTCATCTCCTTAGCTAAGAAATCACATGAGGTTTACTTTCAAAAGGTCCTTTAGTGACTTTTTATTTACTCTCATACAAAGTGAGTGTGTGATATTCACAGTAAAAACTATAAAGCAATACAGAGTTTTACTTTCCATTATCATCTGTGAACTAAGCAAAGTAGTGATGAAGTGAAACAAAAAAAAACTATGAACATGGTATAAGAGCAGCTGTGAGAATATTAGCTATTTTTATTTAGATATTCTCATACAGGCATTATTTAGAAAGAAGATAAAATACTTTATGATATGCAGATAATCAGATAAATCTTTAAAGAAAAAAAAGTGTGAGAATAACTAAAACCACTTGAAAATGTTGTGTTTGCTGTGTTTTTAAAGCACTTTAGTGATTTTCAATTCCCCGTAAGAGTACACCTGATATTCCTGAGATATGTAATTGACAGGATGCAGTGTCACGGCTCAGAGGGACCCATTGTTATATTTCATTGGTTCATTTATTGCCTGAGGGTGAGAACAGGCAATAGAACAAGGTGTCAAACTTACTTCTAACCTTTGGTCTTAGAAGAAGCTAAATTAAAGGTTGAACTGTATTTTAAGTTATCATCCTTAGACTTGTCTCTCTCCTTCTCTGTTTGCAACTGGCAAACGTGAATGTTATCCAGTTTTCAGTGTCAGCCTCTTATATTGCATTCCACATAGACCTGTTGTTTTCACCACAGGTCCCTTCATGCTTTCTCCTCTACTTTGTGTGACAAGCTATAGGCTGTGTCAGTTAACTTCAGCAATTCCGCTTAGAGGAAAAAATATTAAAAAAAAAAAGAGAAATATTTCACTTTTGAATGACATGAAAAAAGGATGGAACTGGCATCTCTTTTTTGAAACTTACAGAGGTCATAGATCAGACAAAGGGTTGTGACACACATGTTTAGAAAGAGGAATAGACTGTTTTGAAATACTGGAGGAGAAAATGGCAGAATACGTTTTTATTGCAGAAATATTATGGGTGCATGTCAGTAATTGCAATGCTGCTAAAGCTTATTCCTTACTGAGCTTCAGACATAAACTGTTTGTATAGGTCAGGCAGAGGGCAAATTGGGTCAAATCACACCTCTGCTCTGGAGAAGACATGTGGATGTGGACCAGCAGAACAGGGAAATTAATTTTACTATAAATTTGGAATGAATCCATAACTGTGTGTTTACTCCCACTTTCCCACCTGCATCCCCTGACCTCCAAGTGTTCAACCATCAAGTAATGCAAAAAGTGATGATGGATGCTGATGGACTAGGGACCATGGTGATGATAGCCTTTCTTTACAGAGAAATTTGTGTTTCACGGTGTTCATATAAAGATGTTAGTGTCTCTTAAAAATAAAGGAAAAAATAGAGTAATGTAGAATAATGTGGAAAGCACTTTTTTTTAGCAGCTTTAAGGCTTAAGGAAGCAGCTCTAAAAATCCATTATTGTAAGCCAAGGAGACCTCTGCTCTGTTGGGTAAAAGTACATATATGAGATCCTCTTACGACTTTGACATTAGAAATCACTGAAGGTGCTTATAGCACTAAACTTCTGATAATATACATCATACTACTGCTAACTGCTTAATTCAAGTTCATATTTTAGAGTTCAGATTAATTATTTTATTTTCCAGGTCTGATAATTGTTTTGGGGTGGTGAAGGATGAAAAGTGCTGAACTCTCTCCTCACAGACACTGATGTCATTAAGTGTCCTGGCCTTTGCCCCATACATGTAATTTTGCCTGTAGTTTGGTTTGAATAAAGCCAGCTCAGCAACAAAGACAATTATTTTAAGAGAAGTTTTATGTTACAGATCTTTATTTCACTACTGAGGGTTTTTTGTGTTTAGTGACTCCGTCTTGGGAATCCACCTCATTTCTTGGCTGCAATGACCTTTGTGTTTATAATGTTTCATCAGTTTCTAAGCAGTCAGTTGGAGGTGAATGCTGTAGTATTAATATATTTATTTATCATCCATTCATGTGATGGGAACATAATTTCCTTAACCCTCTGGTCCCTTTCTCTTTTAAGCTTTTCTGTAATGTATTTTGTTGAAATCTAGAACAAGTATTAGGGTCATTGCTTTACAGAGAGGTAAGAGGTTTTATGATTTAAGGCTTCTATTTTAAATATATGTTTACACTTTTTATCCTTGTATATGATTTTTCCTGTGCTAGAAGTTTGAACATGTATCTGTTGGTTATATCACTCTGTCAGTGTTTTGTCCTTATTCCTAAAATAATAATACAGTATTCTCTCTTTCTAAAATGCTTTTCAACCATAAATCCGAGAGCACTTTGTAAAGGAATTCAGTAGTTAGTCACAGTTTACATATTAGGAAAATGAGGTACAGGAATTGCCTCAAATTAAACTTAGAAATCTACAATAGAACTGGGCCTTGAGGTGACTTTCATTACCCTCTTCTGCTTCCAAAAGACTTAGGTTATCATGGTTCCATGGAGACAAAGAAAAAATTCTTAAATATGTCAAGAGCCTTTCAATCTCGTTCTTTTTTTTTT
>VZTB01001458.1:2387-56193 GCA_013397245.1 Thryothorus ludovicianus
GGTGGCGGCGGGTCCTGCCCCCGGGCCTGCCCGCCCTGCCCTGGGTGCCCGCCCGCGGCGCCTCGGCAGGGCCCAAGGCCGGGCTCGGGCGGGCCGTGACGGTGGAGGTGGGCGGCAGGTGAGGGGCTCTGAGGGGTGTGGGGGGGCGGCAGGGCAGAGCGCTGTCCCGGCTGGAGAGTAAGGTAAACGTGAGGAAAAACTGGTGCAAAATGCGGAATGCGTCGAGGTTATCCTCAGTCGGGACATTCTTTGATGTGGGACCTTGGTGTTCTGCCTAGCCTAATCAACAAGAAATAAAACCAGAGCAGTGGAATCAGCCTTATCGCTTGTCAGGGGCATCCGGGAGCTAAGGAGCCCTAGGGGTGTAGTAAATCAAGATGCTGATGGGTGTGTACATTGCCAACTTATCAAAGTATTCGAGGCCACCAAGTTGATCAGAGGGATGGAGACCTGTCTGGTGAGGAAAAGCTGAGAGAATTGGGATTGTTCAGCCTGGAGAAGAAAAGCTTTGAGGTGACCTAATTGTGGCCTTCCAGTACTTTAAGGGAGCTGCCTTGCAAGGTGGAGAGACTGAGGGTGTGGAGTGACAGGACAAGGGGGAATGGGTTAAAATTGAAAGACAGTAAGTTTAGATTGGATATTAGGGAAAAGATCTTCCCCGTGGGGTCCTGGCACAGGCTGCCCAGAGAAGCAGTGGCTGCCCCATCTCTGGAAGTGTTGAAAGCCAAGTTGGAGCAACCTGGGGTAGTGGAGGGGTGGAACTCAATGATCTTCAGGATCCCTTCCCACCCAAACCATTCTGTGATTCTATAGCTGAATTGTGTTCATTTTAAAAGCAAAAATCACACCTACGGGTCATTGCCCAGGTTTTCCCTTGAGCATGTGAACAAGTTACCTACCTGTAATAGAAATTACTGACTTATCATTGTAGAGGAGCTGTGCTCTGGATTTCTGTGTATAAATTCACCTTTGCCTCCAAGGCATGGATGTAACTCCTGGGGATAGCTGATGTGCTACAAGGCTTCGCTTCAAGGTAAAGGAAATGGGATACTTGAGGCTAAAGCCTTGAAATTTAAGAGGATTTGGTCACTTTTGCTCAAAGAGTTTCAGTTTTCATATCTAAGTAGGAATTTTATATCTCTTGTGAAGCATAGCCTTCAATCTGTGCAGTTGAGGCTACAGATGAATGCAGAAATTGCTGGAAAATGTAGATGAATTCACCATAAACTCATGTAACAGGTTGTTTCTTTCCTTTAGAAAGATGGAGTTGTCTTCTGGAAAACTTGCAAAGTTTGCTGATGGATCTGCTGTTGTTCAGGTAAAAACCAAAAGATAGTCAAAATTTGTGCAGCTTTAAAGTTCCTGTATCTTAAAAGTCATTGTTTGAGCATCAGAGCCTGTGGGATATAGAGCCTCAAGTGGCAATTTCATCCCTAATGAAGGCACAGCTGTATTTTATAGGAAAAAATCATGTTTGAAAAGCAAAACCAGCGTGAAGGACAGATTTATGTGGTGGCTTTTTGCAGAATATAATCTTAAGAATTACTACTTTGTGAATAAGTTTAGAACATGGGAAGCTATTTTCTTTTTAGGTAACTTCAGTTTTTACCTATTTTCTGAACCCAGCTAGGTGACACTGCAGTGATGGTCACAGCAGTCAGCAAGACCAAGCCCTCTCCATCTCAGTTTATGCCATTAGTGGTAAGTACTAATGACAGCATTAGTTTTGTGCTAATCAGTTAGAAGTCATACTCCTTAAGTAGTGGAGTTCAGGATGCTGAGGAGAGTGAGGAATGCACACAGTAGGTGACAGACCCTGGACTTCACAATTGCAGTTGATGATAAAATCCAGAATCCCTGTTGGGGATAATTGGGGTTGGAACTGGATGATCCCAAGGGTTCCCTCCCTGTGAGGGTTTCTGTGGCTCTGCAGTAAATAATCAGTTGTCATTCATAATCCCTGAATTGTCTTTGGAAGGTTGACTACCGTCAGAAAGCTGCTGCAGCAGGAAGAATTCCTACAAACTATCTAAGAAGAGAGCTTGGTTCCACTGATAAAGAAATTCTCACAAGCAGAGTAATAGGTAGGCTGAAGCATTTTATTTACAGTGTATTTTAAAAATGTTGAAATTTTCTCACGAGAGTTGGAAAACAATAGTAATTTATAACTGCTGTTTGCAGAGTTGATTGTTTCTGTAGTAATGCCAGAAAACAAACTTCTAATGTTTCTCTTTTTTTTTTGGTTTGGTTTAAAATCCCCTATTTTGTCAGTTTCTTGTGGGGTCATTGCAAGACAAACTGAACATTAATTACTGAAACCCAGCTTCTTCTTAGAGTTTGATTATTTCCTTTGCAGATCGATCCATCAGGCCACTCTTCCCAGCAGGCTACTTTTATGATACACAGGTAGGTCATGCCACCTTCAGAAGAGAAAACGTGGCTATGGCCAAGGAAAATTTCATGATACAGGCCCTGTTTTAAGAAAAACTATTTTTGTTAACATCAGGGAGGGGTTTGCACTTCACAAACAAGTGTAATGTTGCTTTTTAGTCTGTCATCTCCTTGTCTTAAATTATTTTTATTACATCCTACTCTCCAAATTTTGTTGTCGAGATGCAGGAACAAAATTAAAATCTCCTCTGTACAACAGAGGAAAGATGCTAACAGTAAATATTTTATATATGATGTGATACAATATTTTCCATTAGTGGGGGGGTTATTGTCAGCTTTCTATTTTAAATACCTGAAAAAATTTCCACGTGCAGCATAGGCTGGTGTAGGTATGTGGAATGTAGGGTTTTTTTGTGTCCTGAGCTTTGTATTGACAGTTAATAAAAATGTATAGGTCAAAATTATTCATTGTCTTTTATCTTATGCCAGATCCTTTGTAATCTTTTAGCAGTAGATGGTGTCAATGATCCTGATATTCTGGCAATTAATGGAGGTAAGAGGGCTGTGAGAAATTGGTGCTTTGGTGGGATTTAATGAGATCAGCTTTTTTCTTATCCAGATTTTTGTCTTCCTTTCAGCTTCTGCAGCACTTGCCTTGTCTGATATCCCCTGGAATGGTCCTATTGGTAAGTAAACATTTTGAAATGATGGGTAATTTTAATTTCATGGAAGACTTGGACCACAGGTGGTACTTTGCTTTTTTAACTAGAAGCTGAATCTAAATATTAAATTTCAAGCGTTGGACATAATTTTACAATGGAGAGGATTATTGCACTTCAAGGGATTATTTTTGGTGGACAAAGTGCACTTCTGGGAGGAATTACAATACAAAAATAGTATCCTATAGAGACCAATAAATTGACTTTCTCTTAAGAGAAATATATTTATTGAAAAGCATTGTTTGGAAAATAGCTGCTTCAGAATACTTTTCCTCAAGAAACTCAAAAAGAGATTTATTTCATTGTGAGTGTTTCCTGGGAAAAGATCTACCCAAGAACAAATATTAAACAACTACCTTCCTTTCAGCTTCCTTTTTTTCCTAGAAAATATGTGCTGAAATGACAAAAAACCTCCCAGAATACTCATAACAGTGTCTTAAATCCTACTTGGCATTATTTGCCCTACTCAGTAATAGTACCCAAAAGAAAAATAGAATGGGTAATTTTGTCTTCTAGATTTGTTCTTAATATCTAGTCAGTGTGCTGGCATTTTAAAATCAGTCTGTAGCTTTAATTCTTGTTATTAGCTGTGAAGCCTTCAAAGTAAAGTGATGCCTTAAAGAACTTCCTTATTATAATAATAAATAACTTTCTGGAGTTTCTTTGCAGGTGCAGTGAGGGTGGGACTGGTGGATGGAGAGACTGTTATCAATCCAACTCGAAAAGAGATGGCCTCTAGTGCTCTCAATTTAGTTGTTGCTGGAGCTCAACAAAGTCAAGTTGGTAAGTAGGTTAATTTTTGTCTGTTGAGGGCTTGGAAATCTTTGCAGATGTTTTCCTTATCTTGGAAATGTGGATTTTTACACCATACTAGGAGCAATAGGTAACTTGGTTAAGTAAAGTAGATTCCCTCATATTTCTGCAGTTAAATGTTCATCTGTATTTCCCCAGTTGAGTTAGATTGCTGCTGAGCAATAAAGCAGGAATTTACTTAATTTTTGCCTTCCCATTGCCAGTTATGCTGGAAGCAACTGCTGAGAACATCTTGCAGCAAGATTTCTGCCATGCCATCAAAGTGGGGGTGAAGCAGACCCAGCACATCATCCAGGGCATTCAGCAGCTGGTCAAGGAGCAGGGCGTGGTCAAGAGAACTGTGCAGAAATTATTCCTTGCACCTGAAGAGATCGTGGAACTTGCAAAGAAGTAAGTGCAGAACAAATAATTCAGATGTAGGAACGTTTATAAATATCCAGACTGGTATTTTGCTAAATACTTTTCAAATATTTAGTCCTCCAAAAAACTCTTAGTTATAGGTTTTTAAACTGTGTTTTCAAAAATTCTTCCTTTTTTCTCCCAAAGGCTTGCTTCTAACAAGATCTATGCAGTGTTCACAGATTCAAGCCATGATAAAGTAAGTAATCAATCATGATAAAATTATTTTTTAAATTAATATAATAAGGAAACTGTTGTAGGATTGAGTTCTTTAAACTTTTAGTTCTTTAAGCTCTGTCCATGGAGGTGTTTTAAGGAAAGGCTGGAAGTGCCATGGTCTGCTTGACAAGGTGGTGATCATAGTTGGACTTGATGATCTCAGAGGTCTTTTCCAACCACAGTGATTCTGTAATTTAAACTTGTCTCCTTCCCTGCATCTATTTGCAATAGGAATGATAAATTGTTTTCTCTAAGTTCTTACCTACCAGAATATTTGCTGGTATTATGTGGAGAGGAGACTCCCTTTTCCCAAGGAGTCTCGTGGAAAAGCTGTGGGGAAATGGGTGCAGGTTCTGATGGGCACAAGAAGCATTGTTCATCTTGGGAAAAATTATCAGTCACTGGGATAACCTCCCCAGGGAAGTGTTGGATTTCCCAATGTAGGACATTTTTAGGATTTAGATGGGGAGGGTGCTGGGCTGTCTTGTCTGGATGCTGCTTTTGCCAAGAAAGGCTGGACCACACAACCCTTGAGGTCCCTTCCAACCTCATTATTGATTTTTGAAATCCTGTGAGTTCTGTTTCTTACTCCTTAATTTTTTACATATCTTTAAACCAAACACAGCCCAAAACTCTGTTGTTGTTCTGCCCTGTAGAGTTAACTGGTTGCAAATCCTGTTTTTTAGATATCAAGAGATGAGGCAATCAACAAAATAAGGCTTGAAACAGAAGAACAGCTGAAAGGTATTATTTTTTTGTTAATACTTAGAGAATGCTTCAATGGAGATAGCACTGCTTGGAGTTAGAATATGCTCTTTGTTGGAAACTATTTTAGTAAAAAGTTCTATAAAATAATTTCCCAACTTCAGATGCAATTTCTTTTCTATACCCAGAAAAATTTCCGGAGGCTGAGCCTTATGAAGTCATGGAATCTTTCAATGTGGTTTCAAAGGATATTTTTAGAAATCTTGTTCTAAATGAATATAGAAGGTAGGTGTGTCAAACTCCTACTGACAGTATTTCTGTCAGCTTTTAATCCAAGACTGTGGTTTAACTGATCTCCTAATTTCTCTTTGTCACTTCAGGTGCGATGGGAGAGATTTGACTTCCCTCAGAGACATTAAATGTGAAGTGAACATGTTCAAAATGCTTCATGGGTCAGCCTTATTTCAAAGAGGTCAAACACAGGTAACGTCACTTGAACATCAGAAATGATTAATGAATTATCAAAAGCTGAAAGATTTGGGTCTTTCCTTAGATGCCAGATGTCCTTTTTTTTCCCATTTAAATAGCAATAAGCAGAAATGATATGTAGGTTGCTAAGTACGTTGGTGTGCAGGGCACTGCTAAATCGTGCACGTCATGAGAAATCTTTTAACAGCAACTTCATACACAACCTGAACCAAACAGGGAAATTTTACCCAAAAAATTGCAATAACGAGAGGATTTTTTTTTTTTCTTTGCCAAAAGTGTCAGCTGCTGGGTGGATTGAATTAAGATCATACTTGAGATTTGGTCTTCTGTACTTTTATAGCTGCTTCTGCTAGAGCACTGCCAGCCATTGATCTGCCTCCTCACTACACTGACTTAGGGTGGCAGTTGCAAACAGTGTTGTCCCCTCTTATCCCACTAAAATAACACCCACTGCAGGTCCACGTGGGAAACAGGCACAAACAACACCATGGCTGCAGCTGTCCCTGTCTCTTAAATGCTTCTTAGGGAGCAAACTGCTCTTGGCTTCTACTTAAGAAGCATTAAATTAATATTTTTAAATGAGATTGCTTATGAGATTGTACAGGTGGCAGCTGATGGCATCTCATTTGCTGCTGAACTCGTTATTTTTGATTCTTCATAAATAGTAACAGTGGTGAAGACTAGAAGGGTTTAAGAAGGGGTTATTTTTTATTTTAGCTCATTTTTATTTTAGGTTCTGTGTACAGTTACATTTGACTCTCTAGAATCGAGTGTAAAATCAGATGTTATCTCCACAGCAGTGAGGTATGTATATCTTGGTGCTTTGGCAGCTGTAACAAGAGGGTGAGCATTTAGGCACATTTGATAAAATTCCCTTGATTTTGACATAGATACTTTTTTAGGACTGAAAAATGAGTAATATTAGACTTTGAAGTGGCCTCTTTTTCCAGAGATCATGGCAGTGGGTTTGGGTTAAGGTGACATCAGTTCCATAGCACACATTTGAAACTGGACTTTGTTACAACTTCCAGTCTGGTTTGTATATTTAAAATATTTGTGGAAAATTTTATTTAGGATGTAGCAAGCTTTGAACACTTTATTGCTGAGGGGTAAAGTGAGATTTGTTCCCTTTAAAGCTACATTTCAGTGATGTCACCCCAGTGATTTCATCTCAGAGTGGGAGATTTTACATTTTAATGTGTCAGCTTTACTGCAGTTATATATTTGTTACCCTAGAAGAGTTTGTCCATATTCTCTAATTTTTGTAACTGTGGGTGATCAGCTAATGTATTGATTTGTTGGTTTTGGCTGGGTCCATTTCTAAGTGTAACAATATTAGTTTGAATTACCTGTTGTGTGTAAAACATGTTGGATTGCTCCTGTTTTGACATGGTCTTGTTTTTACTTAACAGTGGAATTAAGGATAAAAACTTCATGCTGCATTATGAGGTGAGAGTTTCCTGTGTCACAACTTTCTGCATGATTCCCAGAAGGGCTTCATGTCTTGCTTTTCAAGGGGTAGTTGATCACTTCAAAGGTTATAAATTAGCTCTAGATTTGCTAAAATGTATTTATGCTAATTCAAGCATGAATTTATATGAGCAGAAGTGCTGGTTTCCTGAAAAGCAGTAGGTAGTTTTTAAATTGCCATTTTATACAGCCTTTCCAATGCCATAACATTAGGTGAGCTCCTTCAGAACAGGTTCTTTCTGAAAGCAGGATTAACCTGTGCTATTATTTTTAGTAAACTCTATTAATGTGTTCAGCTGACGTGGCACAGCAGTAGTAAATAAATGCTTTTATATCTTGGATCTCTCTCAGCCTTTGGAGCTTGCCCAAAGTATTTCCTACAGGCAAGAGGCAGATCTTGTTCCATTATCTCTGTGACAGAAATAACATTTCTGCTAGGTTGTTTGACTAGTTTCTTTGGAGGAAGCTTCTTGAGTTATCTCTTAGCTGCTTTATTCTCTTTTGTTCTGTGGAACTAAAACATTTACTAAACATTACCTAAACTGGTCTTGGTTTGCAAACCAGTTGACTGATAGAAGTCATGTGGTGGTTTGATTATTGAGATGCACCAAAACTTAAAAGATGTTTTTGTAAGTGTATGTTTTAAATTGGAAAAGAAAAGCAGGTTAATTTTCCGTGTACACATTTTTTTTTGTTTCAGTTTCCACCTTATGCAACCAATGAGATTGGCAAAGTTACTGGGATGAACAGAAGAGAGCTTGGACATGGTAAGTCCAGATGAGAGAAATTCCATGCTGGAAGTTCCAATATATTACCTGATTTTTATTTGTGGATCACTTAGTGGTTGTTTTGATTTTGTTTTTTTGGTTTTTTTTTAAACAGGTGCACCTGCAGAACGAGCTTTGAAACCAGTTATACCCCAGGATTTCCCATTCACAATCCGAGTTACTTCTGAAGTCTTAGAATCAAATGGTATTAGGATTTTCTTGTTTTTAACCTAGTGCTGGGGACTATATTTGGTTCTTAAAAAGCTTAGGTTAGACAAACTTGATTTATAGGATTGCTAAGTAATAGATTTCAGTTTAAATATTCTTAAAAACTATTACCTGAAATATTTAAAATAAAAAGCATGTACATGTTCATGAACAATGGACCTTTCTTGGTTTAATAAAATGGTATCTGGGGGCATTTTTATGCTGCAGGACGAGGAAAATAACTTTAGCTTGTATTGAGACCCATTTTTCACTGTTTAATCCTTGTTTTTTTTCCCTGTTTTCCAACTCCAGGGTCTTCCTCAATGGCTTCTGCATGCGGTGGAAGTTTAGCATTAATGGATGCAGGTACAAAATAAGGCTCTTAAAAGGACAAAATGCACCTGCTAACGTGTTACAGGATCTGGGAAAGACCAAAGGATTCCAAAATGTCTTTTTTTTTTGCCACTCCCAGGAGTTCCAGTGTCAAATGCAGTGGCAGGTGTGGCCATAGGGCTGGTCACCAAGTGCAGTCAGGGGAAAGGGGACATCGAGGACTATCGCTTGCTGACAGACATCCTGGTGAGTGTTCCTCCCCTTCTTCTTGGGGCTGCTTGGTGCTCAAAAATGCCTCATGGGAGATCTCTTGTAACCTTTTACCCAGTCACTTCTGGAGCATAGCTCCTGGGAAAATGAGTTGCATCTTTTCTGTTCTATCTCTCAAATTCCTCCCTTATTTTGAAAAATTTGTATGAAATGTCCATTCACGTTTTTTATTTTTTTGAGTTATTAGTTATTTAAGCATTCATAAGCTTTCTCCTTCCAATTAATGTTGTCTTTCCTCATGGGAGAAAAAAGATTAATAATTTACTGAAAGACACAATAGGTTGGGTGGAGAATGAGCACTTGGAAGAGTGGCTGCAGAGGAAAATGTGCAGCCACTGACAGCACAAGAACAGCTGTGGATCAGAAATTTGTCCACAAAAGCTCTTAGTTTCCAAGGAGAGAAAGGACCAGTGTTAATCCTGAGCAGCAAAATAGAGCTGAAGAAAACTTGGAAGTCTCAAAAGTAATTCCTCTGTACTTTTGGTACAGTGGGATAAAGTGAGTCCAACTTGGTTTTGTCTGTCTGTGCTGGCAGGGAATTGAAGATTATTATGGAGATATGGATTTCAAGATGGCAGGCACCAATAAAGGGATAACAGCACTGCAGGTATTGTGACATGAAATCTCCCTCAAGGGAAACTCTGAGAAGAGCTTTCCTGACATGTTGATGGCACTTAATTCTTCTCAGGTTGATCTCAAGCTGCCAGGAATACCAATAAAAATTGTGGTGGAAGCTATTCAGCAAGCTACAGGTAGGTCCATACTTGGATTTGCACCCATTTTGTCATATGAAATGATAAATGGAATTAAGTTGTATGAAACTAAACAATAAACTAATAATTTTTCATTCTGATGGTGGAAAAAACCAAGCTTCTATCTTTATGGAATGGATTTGGCTTAATCAATAAGCTTCAAAGTAACTTCAACCATTGCATGATTTGGACTAACACATGTTACATGACTTTGTTTAAATCCAGCAGGATAATGTTACAAAAATAGCAGCAAACTTTCTCTCATTTCACATAAATTCAGCTATATTTACAAGTGAAACCTGCTGCCATCTGTATTCTGACATGTGCAGCTAAAATATTCTTGAAGTACATGAGCAAATGAAGCTATGTGGTTTAATACTGATTTAATGAGTTGGAAAACTTTCAGCTTGACAGTCTCCACCTAGGCAGGAGACAGGTTCTGACAAAGAATGTTTTTCTTCTGTATAACAGAAACTTAATATATTTATTTTAATCATATACAAAATCACTGATTTTTTTTTTTTATTATTCCCTCTAGCTGCAAAGAGGGAGATTTTACAAATTATGAACCAAACACTGGCAAAACCCAGACCTAACAGAAAAGAAAGTGGACCAGTTGTAGGTAATGTTATTGTGTGAATTCATAGCTTTCATAATTACCTTTTTAACAATAAATTTCTGCTTAAAATAGCTTTTTTTCCTAATGATTGATTGTTACATATTTTTGCCCTTGCCCCTGTGAGGATAATTTGTCGAGAGTTTTTGGTTATTTTGGGGAGATTTTTATTGCCATATGGGGTAGCACTTCTATTTCAGTGTACACCAGAAAACAGAATTTAAGTGAAGTTATGTTAAGCTCTCACAAAATCAGAATTTATATAGATGAGAGTATCAGTAAGACTTAAGGTAATTTACAGTCATCAGACTGTAAATTTTATCTTTATGTATTTCAATTCTTACCTGGAATTACATCCCTGTTCAGCAAATGCCACAGGTAAGAGATTAAAAGCTAAAGGAATGTGCCTTTTTGTGGGGTAGCTTTCAAGATGATTATATTTAGCACTTCAAAGGATCTCTAAATGTTCTTTCAGAAACTATCCACGTTCCATTATCAAAAAGATTAAGATTCGTTGGTCCTGGGGCTTATAATTTGAAAAAACTTCAAGCACAGACTGGTGAGACATTCTTGATTCTTATCCTTATGTGTTTCCCTTTGTTTCAGACTTGTATGTTGAGCTGTTTCAATGCTCAATGCAAAGTGAAAAAATTCTGATATCTCTAGAGTACAGGTAGAGGCTCTGCTTTGGACCTGAAGCCCTTAATGCTCTGATGAACTTGATTAATGCTTCTCAGGGGATTGAGGTGGAGAAAAGGAGGCAAAATCCTATTTCTCTATGGTTGCAAGCCTGTGTGGTCTGGCCACAGAACTCTAGAAGGGCAAAGAATTTTACCATTCTGGCTCCAAAACACTTCTCATTTCCCTCAGCTATTAATGCAAGTATTATTCAAAATCTCTGGGAAATCGATTCATAACCCTCAACATTTATTCAGGATTTTTTTTTCCTGCCTTTAAAGGTTTATAAAACTAATCTTGTGTTCCTTTATGGCCCCCAAGTTTTATTTGCAAGGAGGTGGTGGCCGTATGGAGTTGTTCAATGCCTAAATTGAAGAAGATGAAATAATGAGTAGAAGTCTGAGGTTTTAATTAAGCATTCTGCTGGGAGCAGATCTTCACTGAGTGTGCCTTTTTCTGCCATGTGCCCCTCACTGCTCCCCTCAATCCCCATTTCCAGGTGTGACTGTGAGCCAGCTGGATGAAGAGACATATTCTGTGTTTGCCCCCACGCCGGGGGCAATGCACGAAGCCAGGGAATTCATCGGGGAAATCTGCAAAGATGATGTAAGGACAGATTTCTGCCTTCAGCTTCTTCAGTTTGCTCTTTGTGATTTCCTGTCTTAATGGTTTGTTTTATGTTTTTTTTCTTCTACAGCAAGAAGTTAATTTGGAATTTGGGGCAATTTATACAGCCACAATTACTGAAATAAGGTATAAAAAGTGTTTTGGAGTTGAAATTAGCTTACTTATATTGCTGTATTCCTGATAACTAAATATGATGTAAAATAATCAATGTTTTTTTAAGAGTGCCAAACTTATGCTGGGGGTATTGGCACCTGCATAATTTTTGATATTTTTTCTGGTGAAAATATTTTGTTTCCTGATAAAGCTGGGGTTTGCTGTCATTTGTTTAGCTTTTAGAATATCTCTAAATTATAAAACTTACGGTATTTTTCATCTTTGAATCTGAATGTGATAGTATGGATTTGCTTTCCACTTTTCATCACAATATTTGTCTTGTAAAAATTACATTCTGGATGGTACCTATTACTGAAATCCTGCCCTGAAATAAGAACTTCTCATCCACTTTCAGTTAAAGAAAAATGAGTGGACATGTTATGGTGGATAAAAAATTTTTAAAAAGGGATGAGTAAAATTGTGCTTATGAGAAGTTTATAAATGCTTGCTTTGGGGACCATGTGCAGAGTGAAATGTGGACCTTTCCTGATGCATTTTGAAATAATTCTGCTGTTTCTTGCTGCAGAGATTCTGGAGTGATGGTGAAACTGTACCCAAACATGACCCCAGTATTACTTCATAATTCACAGCTGGATCAAAGAAAGGTAATCCATCCTTGAATAGGTATAAAATGGGCAATTAGATTTATTTTTAACCAGTTGGCATGGCTGTAACACACTTACTGTTGCTCCACAGTCCACTTCCAGGCTAAAAGCTGTTAATGAGCAGCACTTTTTTGTTCTAATTCTTCCTGCCCTGTACTTAAAGGTGCAAAGAATCAGCTGTGTGACTGCTGCAGTTGTTTTTACACCAAGTTCTTTGGTTCTGCATACCCTTTTCCATGTAATATCCAGAAACCTGTTGTTCCTAAGGCAGTGCTGAGCCCCCGGGTTCAAATGTAGCATGAAGAACCCCTGGAAGAAGGGAATTTTGTAACAAACACTGACAATTTTATTTCTGAAAAACACTCTGTTTTAGATTCAACACCCTAGTGCCCTGGGATTAGAAGTTGGACAAGAAATTCAGGTAATTATTTTTTAACTTTGAAATGCTAATAAAATGCTGTTTGTATTTTAAAATTGGGATTTTTTTCTAATTGTTTATTTAGTGTTTATGAAGAAAATATTTTTCCATATTGGATTCCCTTTCTGTGCTAGTGAAAGGCCTGATCATTCAAATGAGATTTATTTAATGTCATACTCTTGTTATCTAGGCACCACATTATTTGACAGCAATATAGGCTAAAGGATGCCTATTTATGCTTTTGTAGCATCAAATGGATTAAAAACTCAGACCCACCCCGTCCCATCTTTTAAGGAAAATGCTGTTTCCAGCTCCTGAGGTTGGCCAGTGTGAAAGTGCTTTGTTTCCTTCCCAGGTGAAATACTTTGGCCGTGATCCCACCGATGGCAGAATGAGGCTCTCACGTAAAATCCTGCAGTCTCCAGCCACCAGCACCCTGAAAACCCTGACAGATAAAAACAGCATTGTCCTGGGGGGAGCTGCTCCACAGACATCCACGTCATCCCAGTGACAGGTAAGGCCAGCAGAGCAGCCTCAGCTCACTCAGGGCTGCATGTGACAGCCCTGCTGAAGAGCTGTGGCAGTCTGGCTTTGTGCTGAGCAGTTACCCCTCAGTGCTGTGCAGGGATGCTTGCCAGCTGTGTTGGGGCTTGTTGGGGGTTTAACAACTGGCCCTTCACACCCTGTAGCTGTAGAAAGTTTGATATTATAAACTTGGTTCAAATAACTTGACACTCTGAAGCTGTCTGGACAGCCTCCTCTGTGCAAAACAAATTTAGTTGTTCATCTCCCAACATCCTTTTTAAAGAAAAAAACCCAAACAAGGTGTTGGAAGAGAAGAAAAACTAAGCTGCTTCCTTGATTAAGTCAGTAATGGAGAAGATTTCAGTCATTTAATGAAATGGCCAAAGCTCTTGCTTAGAATCAGTTTTCCAGCGTGTATTTGACTGTCAGAAGGCTTATGCCTCAACTTTTCCCAAAATCTGTGTGGGTTTCCTTGTTCTTAGAAAGCTGCTAGAACAGGAAGGTGTCTGGTGTTAAAACCAGGAGCATGACTGGCAGCTGCACAGTGGGACAGCGGGAACTCGAGGCATTCTGTGGCAACCTTCCAGGAATGATTGGCAGCACAAAAAGAAGGGAAAATTCACCGAGGAAATCTTGGTTTTAAGGAATGCTTTTGACTCTCATACCGTGGTATCACGAGTTTGTTACAAAGTGTTTTCTCTCTTTCAGGAAAAAAGGATGTGATAGTTGGTGAAAATACAAGTGACCTTCGCTAGAACCTCTACGTGTCCTCACAAGAACCAGCAGGTGGATGGCAGTGAATCATATTTATAAAATAGACACTGTTTATGCATAAAGGTGATGTAGAACTTCAAAGCCTTCAAATTGATTAAAAACTTTAAAAGTAAAACCAGAAGCAAGCAATGCCCTCATCTTATGTAGCAAGGTTGAGATGAGAACACAAGAACATGGAATTCTGTAGACTGGGAAGATGATATTTCCGTGCTAAAGATTATTCTCTTTTGAGTTATCCACTCAAAATAAAACTGTGAATATGGCAAGTAAGAACTGAACAACTCTTTTGTGGGAGAAGAAATGATCTGGTACACTTGGTCAAGGGTCACACTTGGCCAAAGTTTTACTGGCATTTCAGAGTACAAGAATGTTGAGCAAGACACAAAGAAGCATCACCATTAACGTGATGGATGCTGTTTTAGATTTATACATCAACTCTCAAAAGGTTCAGACCTGCTACAATATCAGAGCAGAAGTTGGCTGAAACATCACCCCTTATCACCTGGGTTTGTTAGCACTGACTTTTAAAATACATAATTAAAACATTCAAATTAAAATACTTTTTTTTTGACTGAACAATTGATGTAATAAATCTTCCCCTAAAACACTCTCATTAAGAGTGTCATAATCCCTCTATTAATTATGTTGCATCAGTATGTTCACTGATCTCTTTTAGACTTTGAAACATTTCCCAGGGGCTCACGAGAATTACTCGTTTTTCTACTGTGAGGTTCAGCTTTGGAAATCAAGCAGGGTCCTTCTGATGTTCATCAGTTTGTATGCAGGACTAGTAAGAAAATCAACTTCCCACCTGATGGCAAATGGGCTCTGAACCACCTGAAAGAAAAAACAGCACTGGAGAGAAGAGAAATGGGAATGTACAGTAAAAGTTACTCCTTTTTTTATTCTAAGTTAAAGTATTAAAGAAGAAAGAAATGACTGGTATGCTGCTCTGTAGTTGTCTCTGACTTTCATCACGTAAGATTGAAAAATTGAAAAAAGTTTGGAAAGATTGAAGAAAGATTTGCCAAGGTAATCTTTTCCTCCTCTTTGAGGGCTCTGTCTTATTATTTCTTTGTAAGAATTCAGATG
Source organism: Thryothorus ludovicianus (assembly GCA_013397245.1). NCBI lineage: Eukaryota > Metazoa > Chordata > Aves > Passeriformes > Certhiidae > Thryothorus > Thryothorus ludovicianus. Next base: position 17,410 of record VZTB01001458.1, read on the forward strand.
TCAGTCACTTCTTACTGTGACAGTTGACTGATACATGATTGCTACCTATGAATAGTGTTAATAAAATTATGTAGGTCAATGTTAAAGTCCCTGAACAGAAACTCAGATGTTGCCAATTCTGGTAACTCTTCCCAGAAATGGACCTCCTGAATCTAAGTGGTTTTCCAAGGTTTATCTGCCTTTATTGTACACTGATCTCTGAGAGGCCGTGTTGTTGGAGCTGGTCTCAGTAAAGCAGCTACTGCAGTGCTGGGGCATTGTCTGTTTGGTGGATGATGATAAAGGAGCAGAATTACTTTAATGTTGCTGTGGCAGAACCTGTACAGTCAGCCTGACTTTCTGCATCTGGAACCAGCTTTAGGCCCTGTGGGAAGGGGCGGGGAAAGGACACCCTTGGGAACTGGCTGGGAGGAGCAGCTGCTCTTACCTGAGGAGAGAAGCTCAATGGAAGCCAAGAGTTGAGTAAGTGTGTGCTGCTCTGACCCTTCCTGGAGGGAAGGACATCCCGGGCTCCCCGTGGCAGGAGGCTCTCAGGTGGGATCAGCTATGATCAGAAACCAGGTGGGTCCAGCGTGCTCGAGAGAACAAGCTCAGTCCTTTTGCAGCAGATGGTTTTTCATGTTTGAAACAGTGATTTATTTCTTCTTACTGCTCGACATAATTAGCTTCTGTAGTGAGCTGTCTTAAATGGAGCCATTGAAAGGAATTGCCTTGGAGAGTGAAGCTGGGAAGGTGCAGAATTGAAGCAGCTCAGGAAGGCCAGAAATGCCTTTATTTGACAAGTTTGAAGTTTTCATGCAGGTGCAGAGTCAAGAGCTGGGGTATCTTTAAATGCCAGCAATAAATATTACAAGTGCTATCATAAAAGTGTAAGAGCTGGCCTAACTGTACTTCCGAGGTTTATGTGCCAGAGGGAATGATACAGTCTCTAAATTTCACTCCAAGAAATTTTAAGTGATTTAGGAATGAGTTGTCCGTCTTGCTTGGGTAAACAAAAAAAAAAAAGGAGCTCTCTGCTGCTCATGTTGAGACACTTGTGAGTTACTCTGTCTGCAGCCTACCCTAATGAAATCCTTTGTTTTGATGAAGAACAGAATTCTCAACATTGATAACTTGATGGCAGCCATGAGGCAGGATGAGCTGCTGGCAGGTGCAACACCACAGTGGAAAATGGTGCTTTGCTTTCTGTGCATCTTAAAGAGCAGAGGCCCCGATGCTTTCCTGGTCTTAGCCTGGGTTTAAATCCAGTATGTAACATTTGTTGGGGCAAGTATTGCATGTCTTGTCCAGGCAGAGCCCCCAGAATTGACTTGCTGGTTGTGAGTACCGATGGCAGGGTCATGCTGGGCTTTACAACCCCATGGATGCTGTTCTGGCTAAGAGAAGCCCCACATCTGAGTGAGAGCAATCCCAGTGTGTTAAGGAGTGATATTTTTCCACAGAGGTCATCAAGTTCATGCCTGGAGAGCCTGGATTTATTTCACAGCTGAAGCACGAGAAACAGTTTTTCATGCCAATTCTAATTCAAATATCTCCTTTCTGTAGCTATTCGCCATAAGAATTTACTCCAAAATACTCTGCTGTGGTTTCTTGCTGTTTTATATATCCCAAGAAGTGGCTGCATTTAATCATGAGTAGAAGTCATGCTTTTATTTTTGTGCGTTTGGTTTGAAGAGCCAAAAAGCACGCACAGAAGTCGTGCACGGGGGAAGAGAGAGTTCACGAACAGCAGATGTCCTGAGGCAGAAATATTCTGTGGCCGTTGGTTCCTTTTTGTGTGTTTCCTTTTTACTGAGCTTTCTCTAAGGTAGAAATAGCTCAGCGTGTAAAACCTTGTGAGGAAAGGCCACCAAAACATAGCAGGGAAGGCTTGTGTGGAACCTGACTGTAAGCTGGTTCTGGTGTGACTCTCAATCCAGGGTTTTGAAACCACTTAACTTGGTCTTTTTATAGTTACTGACTCACTCATCCACGATGATGCACATGTCCCAAAGTGGGCTCCTATACAGCTAAGATGTAAATGTATACGACAATTCTCAGAGCTGTATCTTGTATTTTCTTGGTGACTATGATGAACATTAGAGGCTACAATGAGCATCAGAGCAAAATATGAGACTTGAATATTACTTAGACGTTTTCTAAATCTGCCCAGAGAATGTTTGGAAAAGTTGCACATGGTTACTTAGAGTGGTGTAGCTTTTTGGAAACACTTTGTTTCCCTGCCTCTGAAACAATCGAACCTGAGAGCAGAGAAATGCCAGTCGTGTGAATAAGAGCCGTACCGGTGTAACAGCTTTCACCGTGAGGCAAGAGCCAGGGAAGTCTGGCTTTGTCTGGGAATGAGGCACACCCTGGCCTCAGGAGAATTTGTCCTCCCTCCTTCCCCTTCACAGCCTCAAAAATTGGATTCGGAGAAACATTCAAGCTTCCCCTCGTCCCCAGTCTCCCGCTGTTTCACACAGCTTGACGACTTGAATGCTTTTGGGTCGTTTTTCCCTATTTCCATGCAAGCACGGAGATGTAATTATTTTTTTATCTGTAGTACAGAGGAAGCGTGTAGATTTTTAAAAAACTTAAAATTTACGGACTCCGCGATGCTCGGCAAGTGGTCTGTCTTAAATCGTACGCTGTGTATAAGGGCTAATTAAGCACGTTTTCTCTCATTTTTGGAGCTTCAATTTCAGTTTCGCTGTCGAGCCTTCTGTGGAGATGTACAAAGCAGGCACAGGCTGCATTGTTACAGTATGGCTGTTGTTGCAAGATGCCGCTCACTAACCTTTCTGCCCTTTTGTGATGCAGAGGGACAGCTTTTCACCCGAAAAATTGAAACTTGTTTCAGTTGCGTGTGCTGTTTAAATTTACCCTGGCCAGGGCGTGGAGCGCGCCCGTCATTTTGTGTGACGGCAGTGGGTGGCACTTTCTGTGGCGTGAGGGGGGGAGGCGTGTGTTTCGCCAGCGGTGGCGCCAGCTTTTAGACAAACTTCAAACAGAAAAAGAAAACGAAAAGGGGAAAAAAAATATTTTTTTTCGGAGGAACACGTGAGCCATTTCCCCCTCAACACGCCTTGGGCGCTCTAAAGCACCGATCCGCCCACGCCCCCCGCGCGTGAGGGCAGCCGCCATTTTGTTCCCGCCTCGGCGCCGCCCGGNCGGCGGCGCCGTGGTAGCTGCTGAGGCGGAGCGGCGGCGCCAGCGAGGCCCGGGCCGGGGCGCGGCGGCGCTGACTCGCCATGGGAAGCGGCGCGTTAAAGGCCCCGCGGTGCCCCTGAGCGGCCCGGCGGCCCCGCTTGCTCCCCGCCGCCGTCGCTCCATCGCCCCCGCGGAGGCGGAGCGGGCCCGGGGCTGCACCATGTCGGACACCCGCCGGCGGGTGAAGGTCTACACGCTCAACGAGGATCGGCAATGGGACGACAGGGGCACCGGGCACGTCTCCTCCAGCTACGTGGAGCGGCTGAAGGGGATGTCGCTGCTGGTGCGCGCCGAGTCGGACGGTGAGAGCGTGGCCGGGGCTGCCCAGGCCGCTTCCCCTCGCCCCCCGCCCGGCTCCGGGCCGCGGCTGCCGCCCCCCATCGCCGGGCTCGGCTGATGGCCCCTTCCTTTGGGGGACCCCAGAGGGTTATTGTTGCTGTTATTGTTATTTCCACCTTCCGTGCCTTCCCTTATCTTGTGGCTCGTGTGAAGTTTCCTTCCCCCACAAGCCACAGCAGCGTTTGCTACCGTGGTCCTGGACTTTTTCCCCTCACAGTTCATAGTTATGGAACATCCTGAGCTGGAAGGGACCCATCCATCCAAGTCCAGCTCCTGGCCCTGCACGGACCTCCCAACAATCCCACCGTGTGCCTGAGAGCGTTGTCCAAGCTCCTGGAGCTCTGGCAGCCTCGGGACCATTCCCTGGAGAGCCTGTGCCCCCCTCTGGGGGAAGAGCCTTTCCCTAATATCCATCCTAAACCTCCCCTGACTCAGCTCTGTGCAGTTATCCCCGCCAGCTGCAGCTCCCCAGCCTGAACAGAGCTGAAGCTGTGACAGGCGAGGACATTTTATTCTCTTTCCGAGCAATATCCTTTGCTTTCGAGGTGCTCTTTCCCTCTCTTTCTTACTGCTGTAAAAAAGTTGCTTGTTTGTCGCTCTTTTTCTCTTCAGGAATTCACTGGTTGTGTTCCAGTCAGGTGGCGTCCCTTATGTTTTATTGCTCTTTAAAGTCACCTTAAAGGGCCTTTTTTAGAGGGGGGGAGGTACGTGCTCCCCACTTTGTCAGCCGACAGGTGTTAATGTGCTAAATAAACCACCTAAGACTGGTATAAATTACTCCGGAGCTGTTGCCAGGAGACATACACTACTTGCATACACAAGATAAAGTCCCTGCGTTTATAGTAGCTGGGTGATTCACTTCTGAAGGGCAGCTGAAGGCAATAAAAGCAAGTGGCCCACGTGGCTTCTCTGGGCAAAAGCATTTTTATGCTGGGCAGCACAGTTACCTGATGGAATTTGTATAGTTGGCCTAAAAGACCACTAAACAATCTGGTTCCTGCACCAGATTTCAGAAGAGAGTGCTACAGTGGACTTTGGACTAAATTAGAAGAGAAAAATGTGTTTTAATAGGGATACTCCTGTTGAATTTTGTCTTACCTGGCTTATTTTAGGCAATTATATTTAAAGGAGGCGGTTCTTGTGGATTTTCTGTGAGATTTGGATTAAGCTGAGAGTCTGTTGGCTGGCACGTGGGCAGTGGTGTGAGATGTGTGGAGATGTTTGTTTCGTTGGATTCAGTAAATCTCTCTTCGTACCTTTTTCAGGTTCACTGCTGTTAGAATCGAAGATAAATCCAAATACTGCATATCAAAAACAGCAGGCAAGTATTATTGCTAGGCTTTACTTTCTCTGGTTGCTGATGCTGAGGAATTGTTTTGTGCTCGGAGTAATTGCATTTTTCAGGAAAAAAGGAAAAGCAGGAAGACATGGAATTGCTGATGGTGGTTTTTATAGGGGTGAACAACTTGTTTAGAAGCCTGTGGGTGCTAAACACTTCACATTCTAGAAATTAATATGTGGGTCTTCTAGAAAAATACGTTTTTGACTTCAGCCTGTGAAGGTAATGCATGCAATTTGGATAAATATTAAAATCATTACAGGGAAGGTAGTTGGAAACATGTATGTGTAACCTTTTTCTCCCCTTCCAGACCATTTGAAATAATTGCAAAATTAGGGAGGCAAAACTTTGGCCAGCTCTGTTGAAGTGTATTTATTCATTTATTGAGTTCTTTTTCTGGAAATAACATGAAGGAGTCTGTCTTTGTGAGACTGCTTTCTTTGTTGTTGCTGTTTCGTTTTTATTTTAAGCCCTGGAAGTTCCTGTAAAGCCACAAGCCATGGTGAGAGTCACCTTTCTTGGGGGTAAACCTCATGCAGGACAAAGAAGTAAAACAGTTGGGAGCCGTGTTAATAGGTTATTTTTGTTTCATCCCCTGAAAAATCAGCTTACTGAATCTCTTCTGCTTTTATTGTTTTCTCTTTTTCTGCATGAATTTCTGATGTCTCTGCCTTCATTGTTCTCATGGGTTTTCTGGAGTTTTTTCTGTCTGTTCCTTTGTTCTACAGTAGAGTCTCTGTTCCTTTCATTCAGTGTTTGATACTGTTCTTTATCGTTATGGTATCCAGAAATGTTTCAGCGCTAGAATACAGTAATTTTGTTCTTCCTAAGTCACAGAGGGACACACCTTTGAGGATTTTGTTATAGTGACGAGTTGCAGTGTGAGAATTTGAGAAAGAGGCTTCATGTCATGAGCACCGGTTGGCTCTCTTTGGGTTAGGAGTGAGGTGGGATTTTGGGCCGGCCTTTCCAGGGGTCTGTTTGCTGTGGTTTCTGATTTTCACTTGCTAAGGATCGGTGGCTTTGAGCTTTCCTTGGGGGGGCCATGCTGAGGGAGGAGCTCTGCAGAGCTCCAGGAGGCGAGTCTCGAACTGCTTCCTGTTTACTAGAGGAAACCTGTACGTAGTGAAATACAAATGCAGATTTTGGTGCTGTAAAGTTTTAAAACGCTTCCTTTCGCACCCTATTTCCTGAAACTACAACTGATTAATTGTAGGCGTTTTTTACTTAATTGGTAGCAAAGTTTCAAGTGACACCATTTTTCTTGTGGAAAAGGTAGATCATAGTTTAGAAAAACTCAAGCTGAGGTTTATTTTGGTTGGCTTTTTTTTCTGATACTGATGCTTTTGTGTCCGTGTGGCAGAAAGCGTTTTCTTCGCTGTTCACTCTTTGAGGTTTGGATAACCTCGTGCAGTTTTTTGTTGACCTCGAGTTGATGGTCTTGGATTTGGGGAAAGCCTCACAGGGTGGTGCAGTTGATGGAAAAGAAACATATCTGTAAATGGCTTGAGTGGACTTAGAGAGTACTTAATGCTTAATTGTGGTTTGCATAACAGCGTCCTGTGAAAGAAAGGAAACCAAGCACTGATTTTTCGGTTCTGTGCACCAATCTGTGACTTCCAGTATTCCACTGTCAGTGCCAAGTCGTGCTCTTGGCTAACCCCAAACAGGGCAGGCCTGTTACCTCCCTGCTCCAGTCTGTTTGTGGTTCCTGGGGAATTCATTCTGTCCAGGTGCTGGGCACACTGTCATCACCGCTGCTTTCTCAAGGGAAATTGGGCTTGAGTGGGTGTGACATAGGTGGCAAGCTGCTCAGCAAACAATGTAAAATTATCTCTAGTTAGATGAAGGTAAAGAACGTGAGAATCTGAAGAACTTGAGGTCCCCCTGGATTTTGAGGCATAGGCTCTGAGAATTACACACCTCTGCTGGACACTCCACATAGCCAGAGGGCAGGGTCAGATGTGTTCTGGGGGCTCTGGCAGGAGCAGTTTGAGATGTTGGCACCGCACCCATTTGTTGTTTCAGCCTCTGCTTGAGGTTACTGTTCCTGGCAGAACTGGCAGAAGAGCGAGTCCCTGGCTGTAAGACATGGAACTGCTGCAGGAATCCTCACTGGGACCGCTGCCTCCCGGTGTTACCTTTCCTTCGGGTGTGCTCTGTTTGCTGCTTCGAGATGGAGGTCGTGTGCAAATCCTGTCTTTAGCCCAGAGTTGCCGTCACTCAGAGCGCCTTGCCCGAGGCAAAATGAGGAGTTCCTGGTGGCCGGGGTTTAACACATTTGCCGGGGTGCTGTTAAAGCCGGCCGGAGCAGTTACCAGTGGGCTTCTTCCCTCCGGTTTCATGCGTGCAGGAGCGTTCTCGTTACTGTGTGGCAGGTTGGGTGTAGGACTGAGTCAGCGGGAACAGTCTTCCCGCTGGATTCATTTTATCTCACCTGTTCTCCATCTGCTTCCCCGTGCAGTGCAGGAACACGGAGAGGTGCAGGAGCAGACACTGTGCAAAGCAGTAACAGCGCTGGAGAAGGGTTTGGACTGCTCTGAGTTTTCGTTTTTGTTCAGAATTAATCTTTTTTTGTCTTTGTGTGGTGCTTGAGTGAATTAAGGAGCATTGCTGTTGCTCATGGATGGAGCAGCATTGCCTCTAAGCAGGTGGGAGTGGCAGAGCCAGGCCTGGAAGGTGTCTGTCTGTCTGTGCTCTTCATGGGTTGTCTGAGGTCACGCAGGAAGTGTGTGCCAGATGAGTACGTCTTATATTGGTATTGGACAATTATTTTCTGTTGAAGCCATCTCTCTGTCTTTCTGAAATATTTTTGGAAAAGCTTATATAACTTCTGCTTTGTGTGGGCAGTACAGATTGTAACGAGTACCATTCAGTAACTCGAGCATTTTCACAATTTTTTGACTGCAGTCCCTGGGTGCCTGGAGTCATTTTAAGTTCCTGCATTAATTCTCTTACTTGAATCATGCTGGGCTATGAATAGGGCTGCTGAATGTATGTGTCCTTCTTTGTGCAGTGAAGCACCTCTGAGGCTCAGCTTACCTGGGAGTGCATTGATTTGGAGTGTCAGGGCATCAGTACTTGCACAGAATATTTCAAGATAAGCGTTTCAGATTTGGAATTCTATAGCAACCATAAAGTGGTACTTAAGACTTATTTTTTTTTTATTAATCTCTGAATGAGAACCAGCTCAGGGAGCTGATGAGGCTTTTCAGTGCATGCAGTTGACACTTACTATTTTTCCCTTGAAGCCCAGTTGAGTTGTTGACTCTGAAATGGCACACAGTAAATAATAGAGATCCAGATGTCCTGAGCTGGAGATGAGGGGGGACAGCTGTGGGTGAAAACCTTGTCAGCTCTAAGAACTTGCACCAGTTGTGAGTTGCAGCCTGGCAGCAGAGAGGCTCCCTATTAATATTTGTCTTTGTAGGAGAAAAGTACAAGTGTGATATAGGACAGCATAGTATAAATCAACAACTCACAACAGTGCTGAAACCACAGTACACTGAACTCTGTTCTTTCCACAACAGTCAAACTTTGTTTCTCTAAAGAAATGTGTAAAAATTAGTAAGAAAGTGAAAAAATGGTGTCTGTGCAAATTCCGTTGTTTTTAGTGTGGCCTATGATTATTTTGGGAGAAGGAAGTGGATCTGATAGTAGGCATTTGTCAATGGTGATGTTATTGTAAACTTTATTTTGAAAGAAGAAAAAAGGGCAAAGACAAAACCCTCAAGATACACAAATCCCTGTGCATATTGTAGGATTAGAAATGAACTGAAGAATGAATGCTGTATGAGTGCTGCTGATGTCCATTCATGTTCCAGTGATAGTTGTAGCAGCTGGGAAGTTGTGTCTGTTGAGACAGATACGTGTTTTCCAAATAACTGCTGCTGGAAGAGGGAGCCTCTTGTCCTTCCCAAATGTCAGTCCCCTCACACCTGGGAGTACAGGAGTGCTCCCTGACCCGTGTGAGCCCAGATAACTGCATTTATAAAGGTCTCTTTAAACCTTACTGGCCCTGAAGCTTCCTAAGGAATATCATCAGGTGTTTCTTGGGGTTTCCTTGCTGAGCTTAAAGATACCACTCTTAATATTTTGTGTTCACTAAAAGTGGTGCATAAAGACTCACCGAGTTGTGTGGTGAATACTGACCATCGTAAACATGGAAAATCAACTTACTGGCCATTAGGCAAGGGCTTGCCAGTGTTTAAAAAACTCTTCAGTATTTAAAAGCTGTGGTAACAATTCAGGAAGTCAACAAACTTGGAACGTTGAACAGTTTTGCTGGAGCTCATCAAATATACTGGAGAGTTAGCAGAGAGCTGCTCAGTTTGGATATTTTTATATGAAGATGAGTTTCCTCTAGGAAACACAACCACAACCACTCTGTATATGAACGTTGAAGCACAGGCTGCATTCCTTACGGTCCTAATAAAACCTCTTCAAAAAAACCTATTCAGAAATTCCATCAAAACTTCCAGATCTGCTGTGTAAGTGCACAAATTGAATTGATGGAGACAGTAGTAACACAGAAGAAAAACTTGACTCAAATGAAAATAACTGGCAAGATGGTTTTAACTTTAGTAAGAACTTAGGAGTTTTGTATTATTCAGGCTCTGTGGATTTTAATTCAGAAAGGAATATTTGAACAAATTAGCATTTGATCTCACTTAGCTATGCTTGTCTTAAACACTTTCTGAGGGGAAGACTGAAATTTTAGGGGATTTTTTTTCTACCTTAGTAAATATGAAAATACTTAACCTCTAATATTGTAGATTTTTTCAATCTAGTGTGTGCATCCCCATTTCAAGACTGTTGGCTCAAGGAATGTATCTTGCAGGAAAGTGCCATCATAATTGGCATGGATATGTGAAATGGTATCTTTAAATATGTTTTGTAGAAGGTAGTGGTCATAAAATAACAAGAAAGAAAGTTGATGTTCCATATGGCAGAACGGGTGATTAAATATTTCAGTGTTTTATGTTATTTTTTTTTTTTACAAGTATAGCTTTAATTAAAATTATTTATTCTGTAGACATTGCCTGTAAAGGAATAGAGATTAACATGCAGTGCAGACCTGTTTCAGAAACAATTACTTTCTTGGTTTTATCTCAAACAGGACACCCTGATTGTTTGGTCAGAAGCAGAGAACTATGATTTAGCACTGAGTTTTCAAGAAAAAGCTGGCTGTGATGAAATTTGGGAAAAAATCTGCCAGGTACAGTAAATTGAAACATGCTGTTTTTTCAGGTATTTTGGTGTCTTGTGTACCTTGATGTATTTGTGCATCCTTTTTAAACCTGCTTGTAAAGTAAAGCACATCATTGTTCTTTTCTTTGCAAGGTCTTGAATTGCCCCTGCTCAGAACAGCAGTTGTTCTTTTCCTAATTGAATGTGAGGCTTCTGAAGCATCACTGTGATGGTGGCACTCAGGTGGTGGCAGTTCTGGGGCACTTTGTGTTTGTCAGGAAGGGACTGCCAGGGTTCCATGGTTTGATTGTCCCTCTGCAGGCTGGGCTCAGGAAGCAGCTGCTTGGAGTGCAGGGGAGCTGCAGAGGTGCTGTAAGGAGCCAGAGAGCTCAAATGCCATTGCAGTTGCCTTGGAGCACTCTGGGCAAATGGGATATGGTGATATTTTGGTTGCTGGCGTGCTCATTTTTGGGTGCATTTTGGGGTCAGACAGTAACTGTGCACTCTTCCCTTAGGTTCAGGGTAAGGATCCTTCAGTGGAAGTCACGCAGGACCTTATTGAGTCAGAAGAGGAACACATAGAGGAAATGCCTGAAAGCAGTCCTCTCATTGACCTTCCTACTTGTGAACTCAACAAACTTGAAGAGATTGCTGACCTAGTTACCTCTGTTCTTTCCTCACCCATCCGTAGGGAAAAGCTGGCACTGGCCTTGGAGAATGAAGGCTACATTAAAAAACTGCTGCAGCTTTTCCAAGTCTGCGAGAATTTAGAGAACACCGAAGGCTTGCATCATTTGTATGAAATTATTAGAGGGATTTTGTTCCTCAACAAAGCAACTCTGTTTGAGGTGATGTTCTCTGACGAGTGTATTATGGATGTGGTCGGATGCCTCGAGTATGATCCTTCTTTGGCTCAGCCAAAACGGCACAGGGAGTTCTTGACCAAAACAGCAAAATTTAAGGAGGTTATTCCTATCACAGACTCTGAACTCAGGCAAAAAATCCACCAGACTTACAGGGTACAGTATATTCAGGACATCATCTTGCCGACACCATCTGTTTTTGAAGAGAATTTTCTTTCTACCCTCACTTCCTTTATTTTCTTCAACAAAGTTGAGATTGTCAGTATGTTACAGGTAAGTGGTTTTTCATATGGTCTAGGTGAATTGTGTGTAGATCCCTGTAGCTATAGTTTCAGAAGGGATTGCAGTTAATCACCTGTCATTTGCACAATGTTTTGAATACTTCCCCTGCTCTCTGATACCTTTGATTTTGTATTTTGAAAAGGTGCATTTCAGGTGAGTATATTAATCTTTTCTAATGGGTTGTAAAGCTGAAGATTTTTCTCCTTGATTTTCAAGCAACATACAATTTTTGGTCAAGTTTGTGTAGGTACTTAGGGAACAGGCAACTTGCTGTATTCTGTGTTAGGGACATTGTGCTGTTTTTGTAACAAATTCTGGATCTGTGATTCAAAAGAGCATGTTCAGAACCATTCCTGTTACACTGCTGTTACTAATTTCATGGTACTAATTTCAAATGTTCGCATTGTCTTAAAGATGAAGTAATTAGTTGCTGGGTTTTTTTTCATACTGATATCCAGAAATAATAATTAATAAATAACCAAGCTGTTACTTTATGAAAAGCTGTCCTGCACACTTTGTAGTCAGTAGAGGCTCCAGGGTGGTTGGGACCCTGGAAGGAGCCTCCATGGAGAGCTGTGTGAATTCCTGGCATTTTGGGGTTTTCCTGTTGATGCTGTGTTGTGCAAGCTCATGGGTCCCCAAGTGGCTTTATTCTGTTTATCTGTGTCCAGAAATGGTACATTTGTGTAGATACATCAGAGACTTCTTGGGGTGAATGTGGAGAGCTTCTGTGAAGCACCAAGAGTTGAGGAGGAGGGGAGTAAAAATGGTGGAAAGGGGCACTGGAGACATAACATATCTGTATGGAATATGCTGATGAGTTCAGAGATGAGTGAAACATGATAAAGAGTTCAATAGAGGACTGGAAAATAAAACTGAGTAATTGCAGAGGATTGCATGAGTATGATATTTGGCTTTTCTACTATCTTCTTGGTGGCTCAATAGCAGAAAGAAACAAAAAATTAAATCCCTCTTGCAAAATTAATGGCTTTGTGTTAAATAAAGATCTTCCTTTAAATTCTTCTGCATATATTTTCAAAAACTAAAAATAAATTCAGTATTATGCTCCTGAGGCCATATTCCTGTTTGCATTTAGAGATTTTTAAGTCTATAGAACTCTTTATTTTTTGTTGAGGCTGTACACTGCTGAATATCACTGAATATTTAATTGTGCAGTACAGAACTCTGATTTGCTGTTACCTCGAGTGCTCCTTGCAGAAGGTTCTGAAATCCTCTGACAGCTCTTTGCTGGTTCTGCTGTGGCTGTCTTTGCCATCATAGATGGAGTATGAGGCACACAGGTTTGCCTGCTTGTTCTGTAACTGAGATGTGTGGTGATTTACAAATAACGTTGATCCTTGAGAATTATGGGTTGAGAAGGGAGCACCCTTGGAAAAGATGTTAGAGCTCACTTGAGGAAAATTCCCTGGTAGTGGGGACCTCAGGGCCAGGACTGCTTTCACAGGCCTGTGGTGTAAATCAGCTCCAAAGCTCCTTTGGGTTTGGGGAGCACATGGGACGTCCTGTTACCCTAAATACACTGGCAAAGCTCCCTGGGAGAAGGCAGTTTAGAGGAGCAGCAGATTGTGTTTGCCAGGGCAGCAAAGCTCCTTTGTACGTGCCAGGGAGCACTGGATGCCAGTGCTGCTGCTGGGAGAGGAACCTGCATTCATCCCCTGCTTCAGCACACAGGACTGGGCTGAGCAGCAGCCTTAGGCAAGCACGAGATGTTCCTGTGCTCAGGTGTTCTGCAGCAGGGATTTTCTACTATATCTGCTGTTGATTGTAGTGTGGTTTGGGTGGTTTTTTTTGTAACAGGCTTAATTAAGCTGTTTAAGCCAGCAAAGCTTAAAATAAACTGCTAAATCTGTGCATGTTGCACTCCCTGTCATGTTGATTCCAGGTATCGTTTGTTTGTAAAGCACTTCTGTCCCCACATCTTTAAATTGTCAGGAAAATGTTTGCCAGTCTTTGGTTGGCATTGCTGTAACTGTAAAAATTCTGTATGAAGTTACTCTAATAAAGCAGAGAGATTTTAGTGACAGCACACAGCAAAACAGTGAGGTAAGAACACCGTGTTATGCAATGTAAAGTTAATGTATATTTATTGGAATGCTGCTGTTCTGTTCATTTTTGTTCAATGCACAAGTTTATTAAGTTGAATTGGTACAGTGATGCAAAATTTTGTAAAGCTGTAGCATGTTACTGTTGGCTGTCAGATTTATGTTGTTTTTAAAAGGTAACAGGAACATTTGAATTTGAGAGGACACCAAAACTATTTTCAATGTGAAGGAGTGCAGAATAATCAAAGGGCAGAAAGTGCCCCAACCCTTGAGAGATGCTGATGTTCACCCTGGCTTTTGGGTTCCTCTTGGTCTTAGGGGAAAACTGAACTGCTTTGCAAGAAGTGAGGTGTTGTCCTGTATGTACTTAAATATCTCTTGGTAACAGAGAGTGTAAATATGAAAAGCCAGTAATAATCCATAAAGCTTGGCAAAGCAGAGCATGTGCAAGTGGGAGAGGTTGTTTTACTGTGAGTAAGGTAATGGGGGCATGGCTGCAAAGTTGTGCCTTTGTAGTTGCAGTTTTAGGGACCATCACTGAGCTCAGCTTCACCTGGCTCTGGTCTCCTGGAGCTGCTTCTGCTCAGGGAGTGCTGGAACAATCCTCTGGGAACGATCCCTTTGGATGTGTGCTCTGGCATTTGTCCTCTTAGGGATAAATTGGATAGAGAGCTGGACTTCCTGCAGGGTTGGCTCCTGTGAGGATGGAAGTTGTTTTCCAGAGGCGCTGTGTAAGGTGTGTTCCTTTTGTGTGTTGCACAGGAAGACGAGAAGTTTTTATCAGAAGTTTTTGCACAGTTGACAGATGAAGCTACAGATGACGACAAACGGTGTGAACTGGTAAGTCCCAACTGCCCTGGTGCCTCCAAGGCTTTAGGTGAGAGGGTTGAAGGAGAAACTGAAACTCTTCTGTACATCAGCCAGCACACAAACTGTTACAAAACGTAGCCTTTTCCTCCTTCCACAGAATTTTCTGACCCAAACACATCTGTGATTCCTTTTTCCCTCTGGGACAGGTGAACTTCTTCAAGGAATTCTGCGCCTTTTCTCAGACGTTACAACCTCAGAACAGAGACGCGTTTTTCAAAACTTTGGCGAAGTTGGGAATTCTTCCAGCTCTTGAAATTGTAATGGTGAGTGAACCTTCAGGCTGCTCTCAGCCCAAGCAGAAGAGCCCCAGGCAGTGGGGCAGTTTTGCCTCTGCTGAGCCCCTCAGTGGCAGCTGTGCTGTGCTGGCAGTGGGAGCTGCTTGGAGCGTTCCCAGGCAGAGGCTGCCCCGGCTCTGAAGTGCCTGAGCCGGCTGCTCTGGGCAGTTTCCCTCTGGCTGAGCCCGTGCTCGGTGCAGTCCCTGGGACAGGGGCAGAGGCTCTTTGTGCAGTGGCAGCTGCGTTGTTGTTGTGGTTGTTGCTGGCCTGGGGCCAGAGAAGTATTTTTAGATAATCTTGAGCTGTTGGCCGGTTCCTCCTGAAAGATCCCGTAATCCTGTCGTTAGCAGATTAATCTGTCCTAATCAGCAGTGGGAAAACAGAATTTTTTCTCACTCCTGTGGCTGAAGCAGCTCTTGCTGCCTCAACATTGCAATTCATTTTGCTTATTTATTGTTGGTTTTCTGTAATTCTATTACTATGTTTCTCATAGAAACTCTGGTAATGAGATGTTCTCAAAACTTAAAACAACATGTTATTTGTAGCTTTTTATGATAATAAATACCAACTTAAATTGTTGTTGCTAATCAGTTTCTCTCTTTATTAGGGAATGGATGATCTGCAAGTTAGATCTGCTGCTACAGATATATTTTCTTATCTAGTAGAATTTAGCCCATCCATGGTCCGAGAATTTGTGATGCAAGAGGCCCAGCAGAGTGATGATGTAAGTCCCAGTGGTTTCAGTTTGCTGAGTATACCAATCTTTGAGCAAGCAGGAAAGAAACAAAACAAACCTCTAGAAGTAGAGGAAAAAGTAAATTTAATATACAAACGTTTCTGAGCGTGTTGGTGTTGTATGAGTTTACAGTTTTGGAAATCTGACTAACAAAGATTGTACATGTAGAGGGTTCTGCTTCCCAGAATTTCTGTATGCAAATGCAACTCTCAATTTTTCAGTTTTATTGAAATTTGTCGTCAGAAAAATTACAGAGGCTATGGAAATCACTTTCCACCCTTGAAACTGTGTCTAATTGGGGGTGTGTTTGTTTGGGATTTTTGTGCAGGACATCCTCCTCATCAACGTGGTCATTGAGCAGATGATCTGTGACACGGACCCGGAGCTGGGGGGAGCTGTTCAGTTAATGGGGCTGCTGAGAACTCTGATTGACCCAGAGAACATGCTGGCCACAGCCAATGTAAGGAGATGGGGAGGGTTCCATACTGCCCTGGCCCAGCAGAGCTGGAATCCTGACATTCCCTGTGTTTGCTCTGATACTCAATTTAAACAAGATAAAAATAAGCTTAACATTTCCATTTTGGGGCGTGGTGCAGGTGTTTATTAAAAAGGTTTTGTCAGACTTTTTGAGTTGTTGATATTTTTTCAGTAGATGTTTGCATGGTGGGGAATTTTTGGTGGTGGTGAGCTTGGTTAGTTGTCCCAAAATGCAAAAACTGATCTTCCTTAAGCAAGGACAGTCCTGCAGGCCCAATGAAGGCCAAACTAGGCCTGAAGGAGCTGGTAGAATTCTGTATGGGCTATTTCCTGTCTTACTGCTCTTTCTTATTTAAAAGCCTGTGTACAACTCTCAGCGTTTAATAAAGTTATTTTTGTTTTAGAAAACAGAAAAGAGTGAATTTCTCAATTTCTTCTACAACCATTGTATGCACGTTCTCACTGCACCGCTTCTGGCCAATACATCAGAAGATAAATGTGAAAAAGGTACTGAATATTTCCATTTTCTTCCTCCTCCTTTCAGGCCTGTGGTGTTTGGCAGTGGCTGACAGTGCTGCTCCCCCAGGGACAGAGGTTCTCAGCTCTTCCTGCAGCTTCGTGCTGTGCTTTGTGGAGGATGCACTCCCTTGATGTTAATCACACTAATAAACAATTAATTGCATTTAAAAAATACTTCCTGTAAAGCAGAGAGTGTCTGTAGGTCTCATATTAAATAGTAAGTAAAAAAAAAATGTTTTGCACACTTTATGCAAAATTAAAACTTGCAAAATATCTGTAGTGCTCATTTTCATGCATTATTTGAAAAATTGAGGATTGATGCCTTTATTCTATATCATTTAGGTTATACATTTTCACCTAGATGGATTTAAAATTTTATAAGGTGAATTCAGTATGGAAATCTCACCTGGCTGCATTTTTGCTATGTTTATGTCCCTGTAGCTCACAAACTTTTGATCTGATGAAAAATCTGACCACTTGGTAGAATTGATTGTTTTTCCCCATCTTTTAAATCTTGACAGTGCTTTGAAAATCTTTTTCTGATTTTTGTTTCTATTTTCTCTTTATCAGATGCAGTAGTTGGATCCACTAAGAGTAATACAATTTGTCCTGGTAAGTCTGAATTGACTTTGAATTTTGAAACTTGTCTTGTGTGTGTGGTATTCTAAAAAAAGTTAGATATGCTCATACTTTGATTTCTTTTAATACTTTTTACTGAAATAGATGCAGGGGCTTTGCTTTACTTGAGATGACTGGAAGCTGAAGGAACATTTTCATCTGTTTTTAAGTTAGTGAGGTGTTTTTTTTTTCCCTAGTCAATCTTGCTACTGAAAGCTTAAACTGTTGATTTTTCTTGCAGATAATTACCAAACAGCACAACTACTTGCCTTAATTTTGGAGCTGCTTACTTTTTGTGTGGAACACCACACATATCACATTAAGAATTACATTATGAACAAAGATTTGCTAAGAAGAGTACTGGTATTGATGAATTCAAAACACACCTTTTTGGCCTTGTGTGAGTATGGAGTTGTTGAGGTTTCCTTCTTCCAGGCATGGTGGAAGGTGTTCCAGTGTACACTTGAACTTGGAATTTGTGTTAATGAGTGTGAAAGAGATTTTAATGCTTGTGGTTTGGGGGTGCATCTTCCTCAGGGTGACACCAGGGGTTTCAGTTCTTTCCACAAACCCCCTGGCATGTGGTTATTAACTCCTGGAATTTTTCTTCCCACAGGTGCCCTTCGCTTTATGAGGAGGATAATTGGCCTGAAAGATGAATTTTATAACCGCTACATCACCAAGGGCAACCTCTTTGAGCCAGTTATCAACGCCCTGCTGGACAATGGCACTCGGTACAACCTGCTCAACTCTGCTGTGGTTGAGCTCTTCGAGTTCATCAGAGTGGTGAGTGCAGCTCTCACAGGAGCACCCAAAGACTTCCAGCAGCTCCTGAGCCACTTGTGTCAGTGCCTTCCTGTGTGGGAGGCTCTGCTGGGAATCTTTGTGCTCTGTGAAAGTGAAGGGTGGGTTTTAGTTGTGGGATATGATAGCTGCTGGATTTTCCAGCAAGAAGAACATTAGGAATTGTAGTTTTGCCTGGTATAGTGAGACACTTGATAGAGGGGGACTGATAAGAAGGTTCCTGGTCCCACATGAGCTGCTGTAGTTGCTGAGGACTGGGGTGAGCTGGAGCCTGTGGGGAGGATGGGGCATAGTTGTGCTACATAAAAGATGTTTGCTTACCAGAAGTACCACAAATACAATTGGGACACTGCTGGGTCCATTGTACGTTTCTGTGGGAAGGTTAATAATTATTTCTCAATCCCATCTCTTTTATTAAGGATAAATCTGATTTCATGCTTCACATTTATATAAGATTGTACGATAATGCTTTGACTCTGGGCAAGAAATCAGTTACTTTCCAAACTAAACTCTAAAGCTTTCTCAACTTCTGCCTGTGCCCATTTGAGGCTGAAACCCTGTTTTGTCCTTCTGCAGGAAGATATTAAATCCCTTATTGCACATATAGTTGAAAACTTCTATAATGCCCTTGAGTCTATTGAGTATGTTCAGACATTCAAGGGACTGAAGACAAAATATGAGCAAGAAAAGGATCGACAAAGCCAGAAGCTGAACAGGTAGGCCCCAGGTTCTGTGCTCTGGGCCTGGCAGGGGCTGCCACTCAGCAGGGCTGCTCCTTGCTTTTCTCCTTCCCAGAGGACAGCAGGAGGCTGGGATTGGGGTTGGGTTTCATTCTTAGTGAAAACTCCTCAGATTAGAGGAAAGCCCCATCTGCCTTTCCTCATGGCCAGTGTAATAGAGCTGATGTTGGCCAGTGCAGTGAATGTTATGTTCAGAAAACCCTCAGCTTGAGAAGAGCAGAATGTTGCTCTGTCACTCTGATTTGGGATTCAGTCTGACTCATCATCAGCTGGGGTGTTGCTGAGTCTTGGGATGAGGGCAGAAGCAGAGATGGAGCTGCATAATGCACTGAGTTCCCTGTAAAGCTCTGGGAGGTGTTTCTGATCCCGAGCCTGGAACAGCAGCCAGGCTGGAATCCTGTGTGTCTCTTCCAGTGTCCCATCCATACTGCGTAGCAACAGATTCCGCAGGGATGCCAGAGCCTTGGAGGAGGATGAAGAGATGTGGTTCAATGAAGATGAAGAGGAAGAAGGCGAAGCTGTTGTACCTCCAGTTGAGAAGTCAAAACAGGAGGATGATTTTCCAGATAGCTATGAGAAATTTATGGAAACTAAAAAAGGTATTTACTCTGTTTGAGCTTGTTGGCACTGGAAGTGCTCCATGACAGATACGTGGAGTATCACCTAAACTAACCCGTGGTCTGTGCTCTGTACCTCAAGCAACAGTAGAGGGTATTCCATGTAATTGAGTCATGAGATCCAAACGTGTCTTTGCAAGCCAGTTTAGGATTAAAGTAATGAGTTAAACTGCTTGGAGCATGCATCTGGTTTAAATGGTATTCAAAAGCAGGACTTTGAATGTGCCTGTGTGCTCCAGCTGAGCCATGTCCTCGTGCCCTCAGCATCCAGGCCCTGCTCAGTTTGCTGCTGGTGGGCTCAGGATGTTCTTGGTTGGGGAACTGAGAATTGGAACCAAAATACCTGCTGGCTCTCGCCCTGCGATTGCACTGTGATGTGGATTGTACTCCTTGGTGTGCAGCTGATACCTAAGTGTGACAATGTTTGTCCCTCAGCTAAGGAGAGTGAAGACAAAGAGAATCTTCCAAAAAGGACTTCAGCTGGGGGATTCAAATTCACTTTTTCCCACTCAGCCAGCGCAGCCAACGGTGCGAACGGTGCAAACAGCAAATCCGTGGCAGCTCAGACATCACCAGCGAGCTCCAACGGCTCCTCTTCCAAGAGCACGGCCCTGAGCCCGGCACTGCCAGCCCCCAAGGTGGGAGAACTCGTGTGGGGCTGTCCCCTGGTAGCAGCAGCAACAGCCTGTGGGCAGCAGGGCTGAGTTGGGGGTAAATTCAGCCTGAGCCCTCCCAGGAATCCCTCACGGCTCTGGGGAGGTCTCAGTGGGGCTGGACTCTGTTGGGATCTGGTGGGCACAATCTCATCCCTCATCCTCTGCATCATTTCACTGTTGCTGCCTTTTGTTCCTGCTCAGTTGCTGCTCTTGTATCTGATGTACAAAGGAAATTGGGGTTTTTGGGAGCTCTGTTAGTGCCCCTCTGGCTGGGGAATCATGGAGTGGTTTTGAGGAGACAAGTGCAGTGAATGATCCCTCTGTAGTGCTGGACTCAGCCGTGGATCAGTGGAATCCTCAGCCATGGAGCTGCTGAGCAGCTGCAGAGAAGTGTGGCAGGGACTGGTTGCCCACCCTGAGGGATGTCAGCCTGCACTCTGCAGTTTGGGTCTGTCCTGCTGGACTCAAAGTGATTTTTAAACAATTCTCAGTCCAGACCCAAAGAGTGAGGAAGCTCCAGTACATTTTGCAGCTTGAGGTTCAAACCCATTTTCCAGACAAACAGGACTTGGAATGCCAAAGGCTGGTGTGCCCTGGACAGGTTGGCTGGAGAATCAAAATTTGCACCTTTCTAGGTATCTCTTCAATGTAAAATTTTCTTTTTCCTTTTTCTAATTGGCAGGGAAGTCTAGTTGGGCTAGTGGATTATCCTGATGATGAAGACGATGACGAAGAGGAGGAGACATCTCCAAGGAAAAGACCTCGTCTGGGTTCATAAAAGAAACCAAAACTTTGGAATAAGAACTTTTATTATGGGGTTTCAAATGCTGCAACTGTTTTAAGAGCTAAAAAGAATCTGATTCAGAAAGTTTTCTCCCATGAGCATATAAGATAATACAAGGAGTAGCAAAAGAAACTCGGTGTATCAGCTAGAAAGGGTTAGTTCTGTAAACACAAAGCTTCCAAGGAACTTAATGTCTTTCTAGAAAGTAAGGAGTCTGCCATTCAGGCTGTCAGAAAAATTAAAAAAAAAAAAAAAAGGTGGGTTAGTATTCTCAGAACCTGGATGATGGCTTCTCAGCAAGGAAAGTCTCAGGTGTAGGGAGGGAAAGAGGGAGGGAAAGGTATGGTAACACTTTTTTAAAAATATTGCAGGGTTTCCCCAGTGATAACAGAACTAGGAAAAAGAAATTCAAGCTTAAATTTTGAACCCAGTAATCTTATTTTGTAATGGTGCTGTCAGTTGTGTTCTTTTAGCAATGCCTCTTTTAAGAAAAATTTTAAGGGAAAACTAACTCTGTTTGCATAAGAACAATCCATAGTTTGGGACCATTTATTACCAACTAAGCTGCATTTCTCATGGTTGGAGGGAGGGACACTGCAGTCATAGTGCATGTTGAGTCGTTTAAAACAGTTAAAATAAGTTTTAACTTGTATTTTCCAAGAGGAGAGAATGGAAGCTGAATTCAAAACGGAAAGTTTTGCTTGTTTTGTCAGTGAGACGTCCAGAAATACCCATGCCAAGGAGCAGTGGCTTCCCCAGGGTCTGCAGGAGCTGCTTTTGTCACGGTGGGGCTGCTCCTGGCACATCCCTCAGCTGTTGGCTTTGGCTTGGGAAGAGCCCAAATTCCAAGCCAGAATTCCAAGCCCCAATTCCAAGCCAGAATTCCAAGCGCCAATTCCAAGCTCTGCCGTGTCCCAAGGGCTGCCTCCTCTCGGAGCAGCTGCTCCCCTGTCTGGGAGCTGAAATTGCACGGCTGAGGTGGGAATAAGAAACTCTCACAGGTTTTTCACAGTAATGGACTGAGCAGCGTTTTAACACCAAAGTCAGTTGGGACCAAGACAGGATCATTGCCAAGAGAACACCTTGAGGGCTTGGAGTCCACAAGCAGCACCTGAGCCTGAGGGTGAGACAAAAGCTGCTTGTTTAAACACAAAAGCACATTCCACACAGGCGAGTGAACTGGGACAGGAACAGGGCAGTTCATGGCAAGGTGACAGAGGCAAACAGTCCGGGTTTTATTTTCAATAGCAGCACATGAAGTGTAAATATTTTAATGTTAGTTTGCCCATATGTGATCTGAGATCATGACTGAGAGGAGATTTCCCAGCGACTGTGTCAGAGATGTTAAAGATGGAACCAGCTGCAATCCACCACATAGATCACTCTTGTAATATGTGTTATGGGTCCATTTCTCCTGGAATAGTTTAAACTGAAACAGTTTCTCTGTTTTGGAGATTTTTGTAGTTAGTTTTAATTTTAGCTCTTGTTTGGAAAAAGATGGGCTGTCTGTGTAGATATGAAGTATAGTTTTTTCCATAAAACAGAAGTTTATTTTGTATTAAAGATACCACTGTACTTGTTTTACACCATTTGTATACATGTGGTGATATTAATGCTGAACTGTAAAATTCAGGAATTAAAATGTGACCCTGTAATTCCGTAATTTTTGCTTTTGTTTGGTTTGTTACACATGGTAAGTGAACTCAGACTTTTGCAATGTGGCTGTTGTAGGATATTGTTTGAGGTTAGTTATCCATGCAGGTTTCAAAATGACTCCATACCACTGGATGGAATCCCAGAGGGAATGGGTGAGCTCTTCCCAATGTGTAAGCAAGACACAGGTGCTCTGATGGACCTGGGGACACGGGTACTGTCCCTGGAGAGCTCCAAGCCACCCAGCACAGGACTCTGAGGGAACCCCCGTCAGCACCAGAGCCAAGGAATTGTTCCTGCTGAAGAGGAGCTGCAGCATCATCCTCGTGTGCTCACTCTTGAGCTGCTTTGCTTCCCACTGGCTCTTTTGTCTCCATCAGTAAGGATCCACGGGCCATGAGAGCAGCAGATACCTGGGCTGTGCCTTCACTCACCTGGGGAGGAGAGGTGGCATCACCTGCAGCGTGGACCTGCGTTCCCCGTTCTCTTCAACAGCCTCCCAAGCCGATCCTCCACGGGACTCCCGAGGAGCACCACTCCTTGTCCTGCTCCTCACCAGGCCAACGCCTGCTGCCGCATGGCAGGAGCTTTAAAAACACACTCAGACAAACAGGAGATTGTTCCACAGTGAAACCAAGAATGTCATTAATTTTTATAGTTCCTAGGAAAGGACTGGGTGAAGTGGCAGTAGAGGCCCTGTTAAACACCAGCCTGCAGTCCTGGAGAAGGTGACACCCAGCACTCTGTGGCTTTTCCTGGGGCTGTCACCCCTTGGTGCTGGTTCCCAGTCTGCCCTCATGGGCAGCTGCTTTTGTTCTCCTGCCTGGGGCCTTCCACTGCCATTCTGGGGGAAAGAACGGAACATCTGCCAACGTGTACCAGTTATAAATGCTATTTTAATAAAAATTCCATGAAACTTGAATGGGTGGGTTTGTGTCTTTTCCTGGGAGTTGCCCTGGTAGTCAGTGAGGTGATGCCGTGGGCAAAGGGTGACCTCTTTCCTCTCTTCAAATTTGTCACAGCCAAACCAAAGGACTTAAAAAGATTTCTGATACTCTGACAGGTGGGAACAGCCTCAGCTTTGCACTAAAGCAACTCCTTTTATTTCAAGTTGCATTTATTGCAGACTGGGACCTGGGGGCTGGGAAACTGCCCCAAAAGCCTGTGAAGCACAGTGAGCTGGAGTTAATTTGTGAATGTCTTCTCTGCCCAGGCACACTGGCTTTCCCACAAATGAGGTGGTCGAGGGTGCACTTCCTTGTGAAACCAGACTTTATTGCTCTGCTGAGAAAGAGCCACTTGTTTATAGTGGGCTAAGGAAAGGAACCAAGTTCTGCACTGTTCAAATGAAAAGGTGAAATGCTGAGCTGGGAGCTGTTGGACAGGAATTCCTTTCCCAGCTCTCCATGGCTGCCTCTGCTCTCCAGGCTCAGGGCTGTGCTCTGCATGGCCTCCCTGCAGGGCCCTCAGGGACTCTGCAGCACTCTGGAGAAGGAGCGTTCATGGGGTGTTGCAGTGGCTTTTGCAGTAGGGAGTTACCAGGTACTGAGCTGCTTGTCTGAAAGTGCTGTAAATGCCAGTGCAAGATTGGAAATCCCTTCACTTACTGATAATTTATTCTAAAGCATCCTTCTCCTCTTACCAGTTTAAGTGTTTTGGGTATGGGGAAAAACAAACATGTTTAAATATATTCTGTGTAAGGTAGTGCTCATAAAATAGGTCCAAATAAAGATCATGTCCCTTGTGAGAGAACAGGTGATTAAATGATTTTTTTTGTAGGTATATGTAGTAAGGGAATAGAGATTACTATGCAGTACAGACCTTGGTGGTTTTTTTTTACTTGCTTGTTTTTTTTTTNGATTAACATGCAGTGCAGACCTGTTTCAGAAACAATTACTTTCTTGGTTTTATCTCAAACAGGACACCCTGATTGTTTGGTCAGAAGCAGAGAACTATGATTTAGCACTGAGTTTTCAAGAAAAAGCTGGCTGTGATGAAATTTGGGAAAAAATCTGCCAGCTACCATTCACATGAAACATCCTGGTTTTTTTCAGGTATTTTTAGTGTATTCTGTACCTTGATGTATTTGTGCATCCTTTTTACACCTGCTTGTAAAGCAAGCAAATCATTGTTCTTTTCTGTGCAAGGTCTTGAATTGCCCCTGCTCAGAACAGCAGTTGTTCTTTTCCTAATTGAATGTGAGGCTTCTGAAGCATCACTGTGATGGTGGGACTCTGGTGGTGGCAGTTCTGGGGCACTTTGTGTTTGTCAGGAAGGGACTGCCAGAGTCCCATGGTTTGATTGTCCCTCTGCAGGCTGGGCTCAGCAGCTGCTTGGAGTGCAGGGGAGCTGCAGAGGTGCTGAGGGCAAAAGGAGCAGGAGGTGTCAGGGAGAGACAAAAGGTGGCAGTGCTGTGTGAGCCCCCAGCCACGAGAGCAAACCTCAGTGACTCTCGTGCCACAGGGCTGTTCTCACCTTTGTTGTTTTACTAGGAAGCAGTTTGAATTGTACACTTGCAACTCTGGGAGCAGCAAGGCAATGGGCTGCACCTCTGTGTCCTTAAAGGAAAAACCATTTCCCCATGGGAATCATCACGACCCTCCCAGACTTTGACACGGCCCAGGGTAAAGCTGTGAACTGAAGAACCAGAGAGCTCTGATTTCCAGCAGCTCCCTTGATGTGCTGGTGATCTTTGGAGGCACTGGGGTCTAATGTCTGCTCGGGCAGTTCTGAAGCCCTGTTGCAGGAAGGAACCAAACCTAATAACCAGGAAGGAATAATACCATATTGTAGAAAGTTCCATAGTAGCCAGCAGAAAATCTGCTACAAAATGTTTTGCCCTTCCATAGAGTTTTCTAACCCAAATACACCTGTAATTACTTGTTTCCTATGCAAAAGATTTTCAAGGAAATCTGAACCTTTTCCCTCCTATTACCTCAGGGGAGAGATGAATTTTTCAAAACTTTGGCGAAGTTGGGAATTCTTCCAGCTCTTGAAATTGTAATGGTGAGTGAACCTTCAGGCTGCTCTCAGCCCAAGCAGAAGAGCCCCAGGCAGTGGGGCAGTTTTGCCTCTGCTGAGCCCCTCAGTGGCAGCTCTGCTGTGCTGGCAGTGGGAGCTGCTTGGAGCGTTCCCAGGCAGAGGCTGCCCCGGCTCTGAAGTGCCTGAGCCGGCTGCTCTGGGCAGTTTCCCTCTGGCTGAGCCCGTGCTCAGTGCAGTCCTTGGGACAGGGGCAGAGGCTCTTTGTGCAGTGGCAGCTGCGTTGTTGTTGTGGTTGTTGCTGGCCCGGGGCCAGAGAAGTATTTTTAGATAATCTTGAGCTGTTGGCCGGTTCCTCCTGAAAGATCCCGTAATCCTGTCGTTAGCAGATTAATCTGTCCTAATCAGCAGTGGGAAAACAGAATTTTTTCTCACTCCTGTGGCTGAAGCAGATCTTGCTGCCTAAACATTGCACTCCCAATATCAGTGCTGCTGTTCCTCCAAAACATGAAATTCCAGAGAGTTTCTGTGCTGGAGTAACAACCTGTGAACCAAGCAAGGGACATGGACTGCAAGGAAAACATTGTAAGTCCTGTAGATGTTCAGTGATTAGATCAGCCCTAATCCTATTATTCTGTTCCAGGACTAGGCCAGTCCAAACGGGTCCTGTTGTGTCACTCTGTTAGGCTGAGAAGTTGTTCTCTTCTCACAGAAAATCACATCCATAAGGAAGTTATTCATTCCTGTTGCAAGTAAATGAGACAGAAAGTTTTGTACGTAGTCATGTGTCCAGGTGGTCCTTTGGTACAAAATGAGTAAATTCTGGATAACAGGTACAGATCAGTGTCTCAGATATTCTGGCAAGTAGCACGAGGTAATGCTTCCTGCCTAAATTAGGGCTGTTAAATCCACAGAAAGTCTTGTGTCCTTTCCAAAGGAGGTAAAGAGTGGGAGAGAGATGTGGCTGGTTTCTGCTGTTTTCCTGTAGTTTTATTACTGTGTTTCTTATAGAAACTTTGTTATTAAGCATTCCCAAAACTTTTAACTCCATTTCTTTGCAGCTTTGCTTTACTTGATAACAAACATCAAACTTGACTTCAAAAAACAAATCCCTTATTTACTAGGGAATGGATCATCTGCAGGTTGGATCTGCTCAGTTATATGGTCAAATCTAGAAGACTCCGGTGCGTTCACGGTGCAAGAACTTGAAATGCAAGAGGCCCAGCAGAGCGACCACCTCAGTAAAAGTGGTTTGGAGTTTGTTGAATGTAAGTCTTAGGGCAGCCAGGAAACAAACCAGCCAAATGAAATTTCCATCTTCTATTTAATTTTTTTTTTTTTTAATTATAGAAACTTAGGGAATTAGCACTCTCATAACTATGCAGTGTTTTCTTGGATTTTGGGGGTTTTTTGCAGGATGCCTCTCTCACCATTGAGCTGATGCTGCTATCCTGATCCTGGATTTGGAGGAGCTGGTCAGTTCATGGATATGCTTGATCCAGGGAATGTGCTGGCCACAGCTGAAGTAAGAAAACACAAAAGCCTACATTCTTTGTAGGCTGTTTCCCCTTTTACTCCTCCTGTTATTTAAAAGGTGTATGTGAATGCCAGTGTTGAATGAAATGATTTTTTCTCTTGGGATTCAGTAATAATTTCATACCTGGATTTCTTCTACATGTGCTGTGTTCCTGTTCTCACTGTACCACTTGGGGCCAGTGCCTCAGAAGACACATGTGAAATAGATGATTTTTATCTCTTTTCCCCCTTTCAGACCTGTGGTGTTAATGGCTTGGCAGCATTGGTCCTGTGATGCCAGCTGGCAGAGTGCTTGTGGAAAACTGCTCTTGAAGAGTCCTGAGGCTGAGAAGAGGCTGAGAGTCCTGGCCTTGATGAATTCAGAACACACCTTTCTGGCCTTCAGTCTGGAGATGTTGTGGTTTCCTTCTTCCAGGCATGGTGGGCACTGTGTGGAAGGTGTTCCAGTGTACACTTGAACTTGGAATTTGTGTTAATGAGTGTGAAAGAGATTTTAATGCTTGTGGTTTGGGGGTGCATCTTCCTCTGGGTGACACCAGGGGTTTCAGTTCTTTCCATGACAGGCAGATTAAAGCCCTGGCTCCTGTTCTTGAGTTTATTCCTCATAGGGTGTTTTTCACTTTATGAGGAAGATAATTGGCCTGAAAAATTAATTTTATAACCATTACACCATCCAGAGAAACCTCTCTGAGCCAGTTATCAGTGCTCTGCTGGACAATGGAACTGGGTACAACCTGCCCAAGTCAGCTGTGTGAGTTCAGGGGTGAGTTCAGCTCCAGCTCTGACACGTCCACAGCAAAAGCTCAGGTCCAAAGGCAAAATGCAGCTCTCCAGGATTGCAACAGCCTGGTTCATGAAGTGTCACAATCAGCACAGGGACACTGCTGAGTCCATTGTCTGCTTCTGTGGGAAGCTAATAATTATTTCTAGATCTTAGCTCTTTTATTAAGGATAAATCTGATTGCTTCACATTTGTTCTTAATAACAGGGTTTTAGCTCTGGATAAAGAATCAGTTACTTTCCAAACTAAACTCTAAAGCTTTCTCAACTTCTGCCTGTGCCCATTTGAGGCTGAAACCCTGTTCTGTCCTTCTGCAGGAAGATATTAAATCCCTTATTGCACATATAGTTGAAAACTTCTATAAGTCTATAACTTCTTTGAGTCTATTGAGTATGTTCAGACATTCAAGGGACTGAAGACAAAATATGAGCAAGAAAAGGATCGACAAAGCCAGAAGCTGAACAGGTAGGCCCCAGGTTCTGTGCTCTGGGCCTGGCAGGGGCTGCCACTCAGCAGGGCTGCTCCTTGCTTTTCTCCTTCCCAGAGGACAGCAGGATCCTTGTTCCCCCTGTACTAGTTTTAAACTGTAAAGATGTTTTAAGTGTTTGCATATTAATACTGAGCTGGAAAACTCGGGTATTAAGTGATTCTGTATTGTTTATATTTGTTAACAAAAATTCCATGAAACTAGAAGGGGTGAGGCTATAATTTTGGTTGTGAGTAGCTGTGGATGTCAAGGCAAAGGATGACCTCTCACTAAGGCCATGCCATGGGCAAAGGGTGACCTCTTCTGGCTTCCTGTTTAGTCTGTGAAAGCCAAACCAGTAAAGGACTTAAAAAGATTTCTGATACTCTGACAGGTGGGAACAGCCTCAGCTTTGCACTAAAGCAACTCCTTTTATTTCAAGTTGCATTTATTGCAGACTGGGACCTGGGGGCTGGGAAACTGCCCCAAAAGCCTGTACACCACAGTGAGCTGGAGTTAATTTGTGAATGTCTTCTCTGCCCAGGCACACTGGCTTTCCCACAAATGAGGTGGTCGAGGGTGCACTTCCTTGTGAAACCAGACTTTATTGCTCTGCTGAGAAAGAGCCCATTGTTTATAGTGGGCTAAGGAAAGGAACCAAGTTCTGCACTGTTCAAATGAAAAGGTGAAATGTTGAGCTGGGAGCTGTTGGACAGGAATTCCTTTCCCAGCTCTCCATGGCTGCCTCTGCTCTCCAGGCTCAGGGCTGTGCTCTGCAGGGCCTCCCTGCAGGGCCCTCAGGGACTCTGCAGCACTCTGGAGAAGGAGCGTTCATGGGGTGTTGCAGTGGCTTTTGCAGTAGGGAGTTACCAGGTACTGAGCTGCTTGTCTGAAAGTGCTGTAAATGCCAGTGCAAGATTGGAAATCCCTTCACTTACTGATAATTTATTCTAAAACATCCTTCTCCTCTTGGGGTCAGCAACAGCCTCTTTAAACTACCGCTTATTAATTACTTCTTCTTTTAGCTTTTCTGCAAGCATCTTCCTCTTCTGGAGCAACCTTTGCTTCTCTTCTGACATTTCCTAAAAACAGAGTGAAAACAACACTGCAATGAGCAACCACCATCCCCACCACAGACCAGAAAGGTGGACAGGGCTTCTGCCACCACCCTGCCATCTCCCACTGCCCTGATCTGTGTTTTGGGAGCCCCAGCTTCAGCTCCTGCAGGGAATTGTCCTGAAGGCTCCCCAGCCACCAAGATTTGGGGCACCTTCTGAGCATAATAAAATGCACAGCAACTCTGAAAAATATTTGAGGCAACTGATAGTCTGGACTTAATGTTCACACCCTTCAGTACTTGCTCAGTAAAGGAGAGCAATGATTTTTGGGTTTGAAACAGAATAGTTACTACATTATTTTGTAATGTAAGAGGGTTTTAAGGTCTTCTAGTATTTTCCTCTTTTTCTGAGAGAGTTTTCAAACATTTGCAAAAGAAAAAGAAAATCCCTGAGATCTGAGGAACCCAAATAGTAGGTCACAGATTAGGAGCAAACTGGCATTTTATCCATTCATAAACTGAAGTTAATCAGGAGGGTTTGATGATGCTGAAGCAAACCAATGCCAACTTCATCACTGGAACTTCCTGCCCGAAGCTTCTGCAAAACCAGTTAACATGGCAATATTTCCCCCCTTGCTCTGTTTAACCCATCCCCACTCTTCAGCAGCAGCATGGACACCTGCCCTGAAAGCACCCACGGGTTTATATGGAAGTGCTTCACCTCTTTGGGAGGGGATTCCTCCTCTTTCTGCTCAGTGTTTGGTAGTGGTGGTGGTGGTACATTATTTTTTGACTCCTTCTTTGTAGCCAGCAGCAGGTCTCGTTTTTTCTTTAGGTAGTCCTCACGTTGTTTCAGCTGCTGCTTTTCAATTTCTGATAAATTCTGGGGGGGGAAAAATTAAAATTTTGAGATTAGATCTTTTACATAAATGTCTTGTGCAAGGAAAGCATATTGCCATCCTAATAGATTCCAAAATTACCAGGTGAGAACAATTCCAAGTTGAGGCTTGAAGTCAGAGCTGTCTCCTAAGAAATTACCAAAGGATTGAATCCTCAATTCTACTCTGAAACCAAAAATCATGAGCTGAACTTTGTGCTAATTAAACTGTGAATAATATGAAAGGGTATTTACATGTTTGTTTTAAAAAAAAAACCCCAAAAAATCTCAAAATAACCCGAATCCTCCTGATAACAATAAAAGAAATTCTGTATTTAAATACAATACTATTTTATATATATATATTCTACATGTAATTCTCTCTTTTTGCATTCTAGTTCTATGTTTGGCTTTTTTTCTTATTTGTTTTTAACTTACAGGTCCTTGCAGCCCAGCTTTTTGCACTGTGTTCTCTGAACCTTTCCCAGCAGACCTTTTCTTAGTATCTTCTTTCCCCTTGGTACAAGAGGGCTGGGGTAAGTTTTCATTTCCTTTTTGTACTGGGCAAACTGGTTTGGCGTCTTCTTTTGTAGATTTATGAGATCCCTCTAAGTAATTTTACATAGAAAACAATTAGAAAGAATAAAAATATGTCAGCTAAAGACAATCAATCAGAACAGAACATCATGAAATAGTAAAACATCCCAGGCTGGAAGGCATTCCTGCAGGGCAAATACATGTTACCCACAGCCTTACCACACAATTTCTTAAAATCTTGATGCAAGTGGGCTCTTGAATCATTTAAAATCAGCATCATGTTGCCCATTCAGCATTGCCCTCCCCCTAAAATTACCTAATGGGCATTTTGGAGTTTCTGCAGGATCCTCAGCTCCCTCGGTGGATTCCTTAACTTTTACAGCTTCTCTTGAATCTCTTGGAAAATTGTGGGTAACATCTGGAGCTTTGAGTTTAGCACGTGCCTTGAATTAGAAAACGAATAAACCCAAGTGTTACATTTCCTGGCACTGTACCTCAGGTACTGAACTGTCCACACTAAGGAATTTCCCAGAAGAATTTCCAATTAAAACTGCATTGTTTACACTACAGACAATCCAATCCTTCTCTCAGAATTTCTGCCTAGAAATTGTCTATGCTGTTGTTCAACCATGTCATTCATGTCAGAGCCCCACACCATTCATTAAAATATGAAATTATTATGTGTTAGAACATTATTTTAACAAAAAATGTATCCCTGAGCAATAACTATCACCTTCTCTGGCCAGGTGAACTTGACTGGGGGTTCTGCAATCTGGCTTGTTTATCAAGAATATTGATATTCTTGGTGGTCTATAGAGATTTGGGTAAAACCTGCCAGTTTCTGCAGTCAAGGGGAGCTTTATTGCCATGATCCACAAATTTGGCCAGTCCCCATTTACCTTCAGTTTCCTTTCTCTGTGGTTTACTCTGATGCACACCAAGGGATGGTCTCTTGGGAGAGGATTTCTGGGTCCTGGTGATTAGTTCTGTTTTGTGAACACTTAATGAATAACTACACTGTCTGTCAAGTGATCCTGAAGGTAATTCCTGCAGGATTATGAGTGCTGTCACCTCCAAGCAGCTTACACTTGAGGGCTCTTTGATCCTGACAGTATCAGCAATTCAGCTGCTCTCTGGATCTGAAAGGCTGGCAGGATTTCAGGATTCAGATGCTGAGCAGGGAATGTGCTTCCCCTGGGACACTGCACTGATGGAACACTCGGCCTGGAAGGGATCTGGGCACAGCCAGGACAGTGTCAGGGGATTTCTGAATCATCCCCAGAACTCACACACAAAGGTAAGATACTCACTTCTTCAGTCCTCTTTCTCTCTTGCTCTATTTCATACTCTTCCTTAGATTTTCTGTAACAATAAACATGAGTAAATACTCAAAACTCCTTTAGTGGTAGCGATTTTCAAGGAAATTTAACACAGCCTAAATATTTAAGGACTATCAAAGCAATTACAAGGTAATGGGAATTTGTCAGTATCCAAAACATTTATATGACTTAAGTCCTAATAGAAATAAATAATTGGGATAAACACACAAGAGCCCACTGTTCTCAGCTATCTTTGTGCTAAAATAATGGTACAAGGATTTCCAGGGCTTATCTATCCCTTTATTTCATTTGCTCATTTAAAGACAGGAAGGGAAGTATTTCCAGAATCCAGAGGGAAAATACCATCATCTAATATAACCTGGATGGACTCATGTGCTATTATTTATGTGTCTGTGAACTGGGAGTGGAGGAGAATCTGCAAAGTTGTTCTGGTCTCACACGTCTCAGATCAGAGCAACAGTTCTCACTCACTGTTTCAATATTCCTGAGCACACCCACTGTCCAGCACCACCCATTTTCCCTCAGGTGGGATGCTGACAAGAATATTCCTGTTATCTGTAAGATGAAGGCAGTTCCCTGGAAAAGGCTGGAAGAGTTAGGTCCTAAAGGCCTGTATTTTAAAAGTGGGACTGACTGATTTCTTACCTTAGAACCTCCCTGAGTATTTTCATTTCTTCCTGTTCAATTTCACTGAATACATCAGAACCCTCTGTCAAACACTCAGGCAATACACCTGGAAAAAAACAAGATTTATGCATTATTCTAAGGAAAATGATTTTGTGCTCCAGTTGACAGAAAACAAAATTAAAAAAAAAAAAAAAACAAACAAAAGAAAATTTACAAAACCAAGGCCATGTAATTCTTCCTCTGACATGGTTTCCATGAAGGTCCCAGGTCTGCAATCCTGGTAGGAAAAAGGCAAAGATTTCTGGCAATGGAAGTTTTGACATCAAAGGTTAAGTTAAACTGTGCATTGATCATTATGTGGCATTTCCACATTATATGGCTGCAGTTCAGCCATGGCCCCTGTCCACTCCCAAATTACCTGTTATATGAAAGGTGAAATTTAAAAATTATCCTCTGCAAAACACACAGTAAGAAGATAAAACAAAATAGTAAAACTAAAGACATGGAAGGAAGGAGTGGGATTAAAATCCTTTCAGAAGCATCACTAGAGCAGCAAAGTTGAGTGTGGATTATTTTCTCTTCATCTTCTTTCTCCTGCATGTATGAGCATGATGAAGGCCTTAACTTGTGCTTTCTGAATGGATTTTTCAGTGTGAATTGCAGAGTAAGCACAGCAGACACTACACCATGCAAGGAGCAGAACTCCAGCTATTGATACTGCTCCGTTTGAGGAACTGCTCTAACTCAGAACTGTCACCAAAATTCTGCAACAGAAAACTCAGTCAAGTTTCACAGAGAAATTTAGACAAACAGACCTGAAATTCTAACTTTAAAATACAGACTGAGAGTGCAAGCCAAGGACTAAGTAATGAAAATCCTGTCCCAGTATCATCAACTGGATGTTTTCCATAACTTGATCTGGAGCATTCCACACTCATTTATGAAAGGCCTAAAGAGTCATCAAAAGAACACTGAAAATCTGCAGTGAGCCCCCACATTCACCACTTCTCACCATTTCTTTCTTTGATGATTCGAATTGCTTGCAGTTGCATTTCAATATTTTTCTGTACCATCATTTTTTTGAATAGTCTAAAATCTTCTGCTGCCAACACTGTTTGCAGAATGGCCTGTGGGAGGAAAGATATGCACAAAATTAAACTCCCACAGAAATCCTAATCAGCTTGGTCTGTTTGAAATTAGCTTGATTTTTCAATTCTGGGGAGTATGTTTTTAATAATTATACTTCTTTCTCCTATCTGTCTGTTTTTCCAGATATAAAAGAAGAGCTCATGGTCAGGAAAATAATTTGGTGGGTTATGTCTTTAGATCAACATGTCTGCAGCAGCATTATGACAATATTATAATATTACAACAGAATTGGGTTTCCCAGTGTAAGTTTACAGCTGCAGTTCAATTGAAAATTACAGTTTCACCATGAAAACTCCTCCAAGTTTCATGTCCTGCCAGCTGTGTTAGGGAAAACATCAAGCTAAGAATGAAATCCACACGTTCCTTAATGAAGGCAAATACCTGGGAGGTGTGGGTCTTTGCAAGAGGAGAAGAAAAAGCTTCTTGAAACTTCTCCTCATTAATTCCAACTTCTTTAAGGTAGTCCTCTAGTAATCTCTCCACCTGTAAGAAAGTAGAAGCCTTACCTTCTAAGGTTTTTCCCTGAGAATCATAGAATTTTTGTCATGATTGTCTCTTCTCTTCTGCTGATGTGGTTTATAAACTCAAAGGAAAATCACTGCAATAGCATAACTGACTTTTCTGATGTGAAGCTTTATTTGCTTTCATGAACTGTTCAAAATGAGCATTAATATTGCTAAATTTGATTGTTCCTTCATGTATGTTCTCCAATTTCCAGGACTCTCATTCATGTGCCTTTTCCCCAGACTCCTGGCTTTTTGATGTAAGTAAAAGGCTTTTTGCTACTCTGTGCTTGAAAGCCTGGAATGAATGTTGGTTTGTATTTATTCAAAGCTTTTTAATATCCTGTATTCCCCAGCCTCATTACAGAAAGAGTGAGTTAGAAATCTGCATGTATTGTTTTAGAGGTATTTAAGCTCCAAAAATCTCCTGTAGTTTTTTTCTGATAATTGAAATATAATTCAAAAGATTTTCCAGACTCATTAGTGAACAAAATACAAGTTGTGAGTGTTCTCAGACATCCTGCTGGTAGTCATTTTAACTTGACAGAAAATAACATTATCAAGCTTATAAATACAATCTTGAAGGTAGTGGATATATTAATTTTAATGAAAAATATGTAAAACAGCCTAAGAGCTTTGACTGTGTCACAGTTTCTTTTCTATGTAACTTGTTTTTAGGCATAAAAATATATATCACAACTATAACTCACAGGATTTCTAAATAACATGAGGAAAAATTCTAAAATACAGTAATAACCCAATTAGAAGTTCATCTAAATACTCATTTAACATTTTAAATTGTTTTGCTTAATAATTTACCACAAATAATGAACAATGCTCACCAGAGCTTGGTACTCCTGATAAATTTCTGTGTAAGACAACTTGCTTTCCTCTTCATCATCAAAAACTGAGGAAGGGGAAGAAGAAACAATTTGCAGTCAGTGTACAAACTACCACCAATTAACTTAAACCTAAATAGCAAGATTAACCTTTACAGAGTAATATATTTAATCAATGAAAATACAGGCTATGATTGACACAAGTCCTATGTTTTTCCACACATTCAGGCTAAGCGTGTGCTTTTGATAATTGAAAGTAATTAAACTGCATAATTTAATATTGGGAAAATGTATCTTCATAATAGACTTGTAAGCAAGTTGAGGGTTTAGCAGATACATTCACTAAAATCTAAGTTTTAAGATAAGAACCACTCCATGAACCTGTGTAAGGTTGTTCTATGGTGGCAGATGACACATGAAGCAGGAAATTTCTCACTCTCCATATATTTACATGGAAGATGTTTTTATTAATGACTTAAACCATTTTTTTAATGTCATTCATCTAATGAGAAGCCAAGGTGATGCAGGAAAATGAGTCCCTGCCTGCAAAGCCAGATAAACTCAAAGAGGAAATGTGGTGCAGTTATGTTTTATCTATCCTGATTTAGGAAAAATGGACATTCCTATGCTATAGATCATATTAATCATATTTATGTAAAATCATATTAAAATCCCTGACTGGAACTACTAAAGCTCATGATCTCTATGCTGCAGAATACATGGAAGAAGCAGAAAATAAGAGGAACTGAAAACTCAGGTTTGGGGGGGGGGGGGTTAATTTACATTTTCTTCATGCCAGCAACTAAGAGAGGTAATGTTAAACCTGGCAATTAAAGAAGAGGCTTAGAAATAAGTCTGCCTCAATCCCCTTCAGGATTAGCCACTTGGAGAAGTCATTCTGAGGAACATCCTTTGAAGTCATTTGAAGAATGGGAATTCTGCTTAAATTGGTGAATAAGTGTGATTTATTCTTCATGTACATGTGACATCTCTGATGGTGGTGATGCCTGTGCAACCAGTGCACCCTTCACACAAATTCAGAGTGACTTTTTGAAGGCATCCAGCATCTTCCCCAGCTGCAACAGCCCTGAGGCCACATCACTCCAAACCTGGACACAGTGTGAGCTCAGGTGGCACTTCCTAAAGCAGCAACACTTTCTAACAAACAAGTGCAGTGACAGAAATCCAATCACAAAGTTCCAGTCCCTCAAAAGCAGAGGAAAATCTGCCTTTTAATTGGAATTTGGAAAACCAACATCGCTTGTGGGTTTTGCACAAGGCAATTTTTTTAATGAAGAAATTAAAATACAAAGTTTACAAATATCTAGGATTAATTTAAAATGGTAGGGAAAGTACTATAGATAGGAGTTCTGTGGCAACCACCCTATTGCCAAACTCAGGAGGGTGCAGATGCTTCACAGACAGCCTCTGTTGTCCTCTCCTGGCTGGGGACCCCTCCCAGCTTCCCAATCTTCCACCTTGGCTTCTCTGCCCCTTTTTCCCCACCCTTCCCACCCTGGGGGTGCCAAGCAGGGGTGACAGAGCCGTGTCACCCCTGGGTGCCAGCAGTGCCCAGGGGATGCTCCTCCTGCAGAGCAGAGCTGGCACACACCGAGCTCTGCCCCCGGGCTCAGGACACAACGGCGTGAGGTTCAGTGCCAAGTAAAGCAAGCTGCAGTCAGCATCTCCTCTCAGCTAAGTGGCTTTAAGGAGTATTTGGAACAGAGACCTTGGATCTTCTTGAGTCAGGGCTTCTGAATCACGTAGTCATTATTCCTTAAGGTTTTGGCACAGTGTTTGGCAATAAAGATCTGAAGAACCACAGTAGGAAGACAAGCCAGGGGACGCAGATGTCCTGGGAGACACTCATTATCTTCCTGTTAAAACTGAAAATCTTGGCTAGGGCCCTCAAATGGGATGATACACAGCCATCTATAAATTTCAGTTTGATGTAAAAGGAAATTATTCAAGCTATAAAAAATTAATCAAGTTCCCAGAAAGAGGGAGAGAGAGAAAGCAAACATTTACTAACAGACAGAAAACCATTACAATAAGTTTGCAAGTTGAAGTGCAAGGACTTGTTCTAAAATAAATTCCTCACATACTAATTACCAAAATCCAAACTGTATTTTTGAGGAATCACAGATTATTGTCAGTTAATCAGAGTGTTGCTAATTTTCTTGTCCCGATTAGATTAAATGTTAAATGACTAAAATTAGATTAAAAGATTAAATGTTTTGGGAATGCAAAGGACTCTGTCCTGACAAAGTATGTCAGTACAAAACCAGCAATCGAATCAGTACAGCAGGAAGTGACCATCACGAGCCTGCCTCACACTAGGTGGAAATTTACAGCGGTTCCACAAATCTTCTTACTGTCAGTAAATTCCCCTCAACCTTCTAAGGAGAAGGGATCATTGCTCCTGAGAGGGATAAATCAATTCCCTCGACAGCTAAACCCAGACCCCTTTGCATGATAACCAGAATGTTTGGCCCACCCCAAGTTTAGGCCAGCTTCCCAGGTGAAAACTTCCACTCTAGGTTTCTCTAACCCTTCCTAGCTCTGAAGGCTCCAGGAGGTTTCCCTTCCCCTTTCTCCCAGTTTTAAGAAGGAAAGGCGCACGGACTCACGACAATCACGCCTCACGCAAAGTTTAGGGGTGTAGAAACGATTCAGGGAGAAACTGAGAAGTCATTTTTTTTCAACAATCACAAACAAAAGCTGCCTTTGTTTTTCCAAAAGGCTTAGGCACTGCTTTCAGACTTGCCCAAACTGTCATTACTTTGTTACTGTAAGGATACAGGTGCTTTTTGACAGCAGAAATCGTTCTGTAAGCAGCAGAATTTAGCCAGATCTCTACATCAGAAAGTCTATTTCCTCCTTCCCTCTCTGCAGATACAAACCTGCACAGCTCTCCACTGGCTACAAGGCAATCCTGGCCTCCCCTCACTACCTGTACTTCCATTTTACCCAGGCTGCTCTCCAAAATATGCCTTGATTGTCTCAAGAAGACGAAGGAAGAAATGAAAATTTTAACTGGAGTTACTTCTGAGCTAAACTCAGAAGATCACCTACAAAACATTGCCAGGTAACCGCTGATAGTGCTGACTATAATTTCTGCGAGGTACTAAAACTCAGAGGTTTTCACCTCTTAACTGACAACATTGACATAATTGCAGGAATTTCGCTTTGGGCCTTCTCCTCCTCTGTCGCACTGACCAGACGGCGCTTTCGTCTGTCCAGACCAATTTCCCAAGGAAAACTCCCGGCTCTGCGAGAGCTTTGGAGGCCGTGGCGAGCTCCGAGGCGCCGCAGGGTGCACCGCTCGCTCGGTGTCAGCCCTAAGCTCATGCCATAATCCCGGGACGAGCTATTGGATGCAAATGGCACCTCCTGACACACGGCTCGCCCCGGGGGACACCGCGGGCCCCGGGGAGCGCGGCCGGCGGGGCCGAGAGCGCTCCCGCACAAACCCCGGGGGCCTCAGGGACTTCCCGCACCCGGGACAGGCCCTCGGCGGCGGCATCGGGGGACCCGCCCTGCCCTGCCCTGCCCGGCGGCCCCGCTCACCCTCGCAGTTGTGCTCCATGAACTCCAGGATGGGGATGGACCAGGCGGGTCCCCGCAGGAAGCCGGCGATGGTGTCCACCACCCACTCCACGTCGTCCTCCTCCTCGGCGGCCATGGCCGGCGGCGCGGCCGCTATGGCAACCGGCGTCACGGGGCGGGACCTGCGGGCCGGGAGCCGCCCTCACGGCATTCCCGGGATTCGCGGCGGCTGTGGAGCGGGCAGGGGCGGCTGGCAGCGACGGTGAAAAGAGGAGAAATCAGCACCCATAGCGAATGTTGGTCACCAGCGTTGAGGGAGATGGAGCGCGGGAACAGGCGGTTCAGCCGAGCTTCCCTGAGCCTGGGGACAGCCGGGATATGAGGGACACAGCCCTGGAAGCCGCCTTGCGCTTCCCTGAGCCTGGGGACAGCCGGGATATGAGGGACACGGCCCTGGAAGCCGCCTTGCCCTGGGCCTGCGCCCTCAGGAGATCCCCAGTTGTTCTAACGCCTCCCTCACTCGAGCTTTC
>VZTB01001458.1:56556-84627 GCA_013397245.1 Thryothorus ludovicianus
GCCTGGGGACAGCCGGGATATGAGGGACACAGCCCTGGAAGCCGCTTTGCGCTTCCCTGAGCCTGGGGACAGTCAGGATATGAGGGACACGGCCCTGGGAGCCGCCTTGCGCTTCCCTGAGCCTGGGGACAGTCAGGATATGAGGGACACGGCCCTGGGAAAACGCCTTGCGCTTCCCTGAGCCTGGGGACAGCCGGGATATGAGGGACACGGCCCTGGCAGTCGCCTTGCGCTTCCCTGTGCTTGGGGACAGCCGGGATATGAGGGACACGGCCCTGGGAAAACGCCTTGCGCTTCCCTGAGCCTGGGGACAGTTAGGATATGAGGGACACGGCCCTGGGAGTCGCCTTGCGCTTCCCTGTGCTTGGGGACAGCCGGGATATGAGGGACACGGCCCTGGAAGCCGCCTTGCGCATCCCTGAGCCCTCAGGTGATCCCCAGTTGTTCTAACGCATCCCTCACTCGCGCTTTCACAGGTTGGGCTTATATATTCAAATTTTATAAAAAATTATCCCAGATGATGGGAAATTCGTGTTGTCCCCTGTTTTATCCTGTGCAGAATGCAGTGACGTTATGGAGCAAACAATAACATGCTGCTTGTTAGCTGTTGAAGCTGGTGCTCTAATTCTAATATTAGTAGCTCATCAGGCCTTCATAAGAACACGAATAATTTGTAATTTAGCAATACTGCAAAAACCCTACAGTGCCAGAATTAGGAAATGATCTACAATGCAACGGGTAAGAAGGTTTACATTAATGCTTAATCACTTGGTTATTTCTTAGGGCTGGTGGTTGTGGCATATTCCTTTCCTCCACTGAAATTAAGGTAATTTCTCTCACTGTCCTCATCTCTTACACGGCTGACAAACTGAAAAGTTTTTCCCAATGTTTAAATTTGTGTTCCTCGTAGTACTCGATGATTGCTTGCCTTACAGGTGAGTGTCACTGGTAAGTTAAAAAAAACCCCAAAACAGCAAAAAACAGAAACAATAAAAATAACCTCCTAATCCTTTTTGAAATATTTTAATGACCACAAACAGTGCCAGTTGGAGTTTGTTACATCAGGCTCTGGCTTGGTTCTGCTCAAGAACTCTCGTAGCCATTAAGTTTCAGTGCTGGGTGAAGGCTAATTTATTTTCTCACTACTTTTTCTCAAAGGTAACAATTTTATGCTCTCAGAACTGCAGAGCAGTGCCTGATCCTCATTTAAATAAGAATCTGCACCGGAAAACCTTCAAATTTTTTTTGCAGGCCACTTTTTTCCCACCATCAACACTTCCATTTCTAAGCCAGTTTTGTGGTCTGAGAGCCTCAGTAGTATGACAGGATATTCACTTCCTATTTGTAGCATAAAAAGCTAAAGCATTTAATCACAGTTACAAAAAAAAAAATTTAAAAAAAAATTGCTGCAGTAATGAGTATGAGGAAATTCTTTCCTCTGTCATCAAATCCATTTTACCACCTCACTGGAAACTGCCTGATGTGATCATGTTCTGTCCACAGATGTCAGGGAAAACACTGGAGTTGGTTTAGTTGTTAATAATACAAAAGATGGAGCAGGAGGTGCTCCCTTGTCTGAGTCACAAAAAGCATTTATTGCTTGATTTTCTGTGTTCCCTGAGCAAGCTGCTACTTCAAACATTTTGGCATATACATATACACATGTTGCTGAATTTATAAATTTCTTTATCTATTTATAAAGAGGCAAGAAGTGAGGCAGGTGGGCTTCTTAGCTATTGGCAGAGGTGGTTTTTACATCACTTCTAATGTCTTAAGTGTGGACAATTTTGTAGCTTTTGAGCAATTTAAAGGATACTGGCAAAAGTGCAATTATCAGATTAACAGTTAAGCAGTATTATTTTAAATTATTCTTTTGTTTAGGCCTTAATTCTCTCATCCACCTAGTTTGTAATAGTCTTACTACTGTAACAGCTATAAATATTTTTACCTTAGTAAACTTAATGCAACTTTTCCTGTTTTTATAAGTTTTAGTTTAGGAGAGATTTATTTTTTTTATAAATCTGACCTCAAAGACAACACTGAGCTCAAGTTTCTGAAGAGCTGTGGTGCAAAGGCTTTTTCTTTCAGTCCAGTGGACAGAATTAAATGTGACTTCTGTATAAAAGGTTGAAAATTAAAATACTAATCGGTTTGGGTTTATTTGTAACAATTGATTGTGGAGATTTTTGGGTTAAATATGTTATACTGCAGGGACTACGCTGTACTTTAGTCAAAGCTAAACTAGGAAAAAAATGGACACATTGAAGAAGTGCTTAAAGTCAAGTAAGGAATTGTGAGTTATCTTCATTTTCTTCCCCTTTGGGATATTCTGCAGGAACTTCTAAAGATCTTCCTATTTAGGTCATTTTCTTTCATTTTATAAAGCTGTTCTTTTCTCTTGTGACTTGAAGGTTTTATACAAATGTAAGGCTGTTTCACAGAATCCATTCTGCCTGAGAGGCCATTCCTAATATAATTATCTAATAACAAGCATATGCCATTGCTTTCCCTATAATAATGCTTCTTAGCTAAATTATCTAATCTTAAAAGCATCTCAAGCGTCCCACATCTAATGCTTTCTCTTTATGGCTTGTGAAAATAAGAGATACTAGACCTACAAGAATATTATTGCTTCCCCTTTTTAGATTTTTTTCATTTATATACTTGCCACAAACCAGGAACATTTTACCCACACATTTATACCAAGGTCTATCCATAAACCTGATTTCATATATTTTCCTGAGGCAAATTTTGTTCTTTGTTTAGCAACAATAGGATTCATTCCCATATATACTTTTCATAGGGATTTTCTCCACACACATTGACCTGGTGTTTTAGTAATTGCTGCAGTCCTTAAACCATTGTTTTTTCTGTGGTGTCTGCACTTCTTGAATACTGAAAAGCCTTGTAATGATTTAGATTTTCTGTCCAATTTCAGCTGACTGCTATTGATGGAAGATGAACTTCAGCAAGTTGAAGTCTTGGTTTGATCTGAAGCCTGTGAGCTTTGTTATTCTAATCTCTTCTGGCATTGTGTTCTGCAGCCATGAGCAGGTTAAAAAAGGAAAAAGCCCTGTGACTTTTCTTTGGAAGTAGAGAGTTTCACTGAACCAGGAAAGGTAGAATCTGTAGAGTATGAAATGGTATCAGTAAGGTATGAGATGTTTAGAAATAGTAAAATAATAAATTGCCAGATGCATGGGCATTTTATTCATTGCAGAATAAGAATGGGAGAAAGTCAGGGAACATGGTTGCCATAAGTCCATGATAATAATAGTTAAAAAAGAAAAAAATATAACCTTCAATTGTGCATGGATTTTGCAGAAAGATCTTTATTTCTGAGCTTAGGAGACTTCCTACAACAGTCCAGCTTCTAACACCTTCAGCCAAGAGTCATGAAAGCTATGCAGAAAGACTTCTACACACAAACTTGTTTTACTTCCTCTTCACTTTTTGCCACTGTGAGAATTATGCATTTTTAATTTCTTTGTAGAACTTCCCTTAAAAGGACTCCTCAATATTAGGATTACTGAAGTGTTACCTGGGGCTATGTGGGGAGTGGGACTAGAAGAGATCTGAAGGCTGCCCAGCCTTGGAGTTTCCTCGACTGCACAGTGCAAGAGAGAATTTATTTGAGACATGAGTTTGGTTTGAGTCATTTAGTGTTACCTCAGGGCTTGGCTTTCAAGAAGGCATTTACAGACAAAATGCTGGTTCTGAGGGCTCTGGGGAAGAACTGGAGTTTGCATTTCTGAGTTTTATTACCCACATGTTTCAGTTGCCCCAAGAACTTTGGCTAATTGTATGGTATTGTTGATTATATAAGCCAAAGAAAAAGTCCAAGGAAGACAATGCACTGGAGTGCCTCACAGAAACTGTGCCTCACAGAAACTGCTTTTTACTGCTGAAACAGAAAAATCAATTGGATGTACAAGAAAGAAATACTTCCATAGAGATACAGATGGAAGTGCTTTGTGCAGAACCTCATCTGTCCTCTTTCATGAATTTCAGATGTATAGGACATGTAGCACGTTGGCTATTGGAAGAGTTACATGGATTAGGTTAGCAGTGTACATCTGCTGGAGGGCAGCAGTTCATCCCATTTTCCAGGGGTGTTAGCTGGCTCCAGGTGCAGAAGGGACTCCCTGCTCACAGCTCACGCTCTCGCTGTGCCAGCTCACTGATGTGAGGGAGCCCCGTGTTCAGAGTGACACAGGAGTGTCAGGGTGACTTGTTCTGAGATCTGAGCAGATCTCAGACTGAATCCCAGACTCCTCACACCACCCCATTAACTCTTCTCACTGCTGCAATGGGCCTTGCAGGTTTGAGGGGCACTGCTCAATAAGGGGCTTTGCCAGCACAGCCAGCCCTGGGGAGAATAGAGGTGCTGCTGTGCTGCTGCTGCTTCCCTCTTGCTGTGCTATTTCCTTTTTATTTTCTAAGGTGCCACCCACTCAGGCTCATAGCAGAGGCTCTGTTTGGAACAGAGGAAGAGCTGGGGTGTGTTGGACGTGGCCAGGAGCTGCTGAACTGTATCTCCCTGAATATCTGGATACAGCTGCCACACCAGTAGGTGTGACCTCAGGATGGCATAAAAACCAGAGCTGTGAGATGAAGAGTGGAGCTTTTCACAGCTTCATGAACAGGTTAAATGACTGCAGCATAAGCAGAGCTGCTCCTGTTCTTACTTGCAGGACACACTGTAGGATTCCAGTGTGTGCATGGTTTTCATTAAGCTCTGTAACTTTTTAATAGTTGATTTTTATGAAAGCACCATGAGTTATTTATTAAGCAGTTTGTGTTTGTGGACTACGGGATTTTTACTTGTGCTTTAATGTTATGATTTAAAAAAAACCCAATTTGGCAACTATGCTTTTATAGAATTTTCATTATCAAATGACACTGTGTGTAACTGTGGGTTATTTTGTGACTGAATTATGGATTACCTCACTGTAGAGCTCAGAGCTGGGGGATATCCTGTCATTGCAGAGGACGTCTTTCACCCCCTGCATGTCTTTCTCATGCTTTCTAACCTTTAAAAACTTGCCAAATATATCAAGTGTATGAAACTTGTCACCAGTCTCTACAAAGGTGTTAAAAAGCAGGCTAGTTAGATTTTGTAGGAAACAAAGACAGGGAATGAGGTGAAATGAGTAGTACAAAAAATTGTGATTTCAAATTAGTTGGACAATGGAAGGTGGACAGTGGGAAGTTACCACTGCGCAAAGCTTTTTGGCCTGGCTTTTTCTGTCCAGTCCTAGTTCTGCTTTCAGGAGAGGAGTGAAAGGGTCAGAAGTCAGCCATCAACTTGTGTTCTAATAGAAAATAAACCTGTTTATTTAAAGTGGTTTATTTGGAGATAAACCACTGTCCCCAGAATGAAGGAGCTTTGGGGATCTTGGCAGACCAGGATTATCACTCTTTGTTTGTTGGTGGTTAGGGCTCT
Source organism: Thryothorus ludovicianus (assembly GCA_013397245.1). Classification (NCBI taxonomy): domain Eukaryota; kingdom Metazoa; phylum Chordata; class Aves; order Passeriformes; family Certhiidae; genus Thryothorus; species Thryothorus ludovicianus. Next base: position 62,003 of record VZTB01001458.1, read on the forward strand.
TGGGCTTTTATTGTCTTGGGGCTGGGGTTTTTGGAGGTGGGATGGTGATCATGATTTTCTTAGCCCATTCCTGGTAGTGGTTCCTCAGAGCTCAGTGTCTGTTTGGAAGTGTTTGCCCTGATGTTTCTCTGTGAGGTTTTATGGAGTTCCTCTGGTTTGCACGTGCCCCACGGTGGGCTGGCAAACGGGGCTCTGAGGCTCACAGGGTGAGGCTAATCCGTGCTTCTGCACTCTTGGCAGAAATCCTGGCAGGACTTTTGGCCATGAGGGGAGTTGGATGGAGGACAAGGGCCAGGAGGAGGTTGGAAATTGCATTTAAGACTCTGCTGGGAGTCTTAATACTGGTAATGTGTTCACTGTGATAAAGTAGGAAAAGTGTTTGTTGGGAATACTGACAAGAGACCAGCCAGATCCATTTTGGAACTAGGGATCAGAAGGTTCCTTCCTGACACTTTGCTTGGCTGGACAGGCTTAGTTTACTATTTTAGAGTGAACAAAAAAGCAGCTCTGCATCGTGGTGCCAGAGTAGTAATAGAGCACTTCCTGTACTTGAAATTCTATTTTACATTCCCTGCAGAAATACACATGGTTTTCAGCATGTTTGGTATTAATATTACTGGCTCCTTGCTGTTTGTATACATTTTTGTGTCAGAATACTTTTATATGAGAAAAATATGTCCTGAAAGCTTTTGTAGTGATGAAACACCACAATTTTTACTTAGAAAATGCCTCCACAAGATCTCATGTGGTGTTGTGTTTTAATAGGATGTAATGTTTGTAATAGGATGGAGTGATTTAAACTGACCTTGACAAGGTGTTTAGCTGAGTGAACACTTTCTGTGGTGGGGTTTTCATTTGTAAATCCAGGATGCTAGAGGGAATAATGGATGGGAAAAAGGAATACTTCCAGAGTAGCAAACTCTGAAGCTGAACCAACATGAAGGAACGAGATAAGGAAGTTGTTGAGCAAAAAGTACAAGTGAATTGCATGGATTTTTCTGCCAGGCCTTCACAGTTCACCACAGAAGACATGGGTGAGGAGGTCTGACACTAAGAAGTCAGGACGGGGAGCTTGGAAAGAGAAGGTGAAGGTTTGTGGCAGCCTGAGTGGTGTTTGGGTTGGTCAGGAACAGGTGACTGGAGGTACACAGGGCAAGGGTTATTTTTTTTCAAGTGTATATTGAGCGAAGTGTAAAGCTGATAATCATCAACATCTCAGTTGCAGGTCTGCATCTTTGGGTGTGCACAGGAGTCGAGAGCTGGCAGATAAGAGGGCTGAGAGATTTGTTATCAGGGCCCACTCGAGCACTCGCTGCTCCTCAGGGCTCAGCCAGTACCTTGCATAAGGCTCTTTGAGTCTAATGCCAGTCCTGTAAGTACAAAGGACATTGTGGCTCTAAGGGTGACAGCAGATCCCAGAGCAGGCTGCCTGGGCTGCTGAAGCACCAGGAGGACTGCAAACCAAAGCACAGCTCTGAGGCATCAATATCAAAGGCAGTACCAGCTCACTGTGCCTTCAAATCCCCATTTTGTACAGAAGCAGCTGTGTGATACCGTGCCAGTCACTGCCTGCATCCTATGGATTCAGATCCTTTCAATCAGCAGTAACTGAGCTCAGTACAATTAATTTGTTCCATTCCCCTATGTGGGCACACCCTGGAACAGAAACAACTCTTTGATTTTCAAATCAGCATTTCTCTTCTGAGATTTTATACACAATACTTTCAGAATTTCTCATATGCTGTTCCTCTTATATTTTTTCCATGTCAGGGAACTTTTGTCTTAACATGCTTTCACCTTTTCTGTAGTATATAATAATAAACCTTGTTTATTTCTGCAATCTTTCTTATCTGCCCCTATTTCTGAGGATTTTTTCCCCATTTTCATCCTTCAAATCAAAGCATTTTTATGTTTGTCTTTACTGCAAAGCAGCACTGTTATTTTTGTTATGAGTTTTTTATTATTGCTTTGTGGAGGTGAGCATTTCAATTACGTAGTCTTAGGATTAGCCAAAATTACAGAGAGGTTTGGAAGCAACAAGGCCTGTTTGGATCCATATCAACGTAACAAAAAAATCTCTAGAAATACCGGGTCCAACTTTCTGGGCCTCATTTGAAAGAAAAAGTATTAAGTTTAATTTCCTGTGTAGATGAACAGTCACCCTCAAGCTGTCTACTATGCAAATATATATGTATACAAAAAAATCCTCACGGGGGCACTCTTGGTTTTAGCACAATGTAGAGGAGGTGCAGTTTCCTCTTGATTTTCCTTTGTAGTAGACTGACAGAAAACCTTAAGGAGCTCCTAGAATGACTTTCAAGTCACAGTTAAAAATAAGCTAAAATAAGTGTTACATAAGGCAAAGGAGCTTCAATTCTGTAATTCTGGTATAAAGCAAATCTAGTTATATAATCTCTACTGCCAGAATTTTGACTTTCACTTAAAATTGGGTCATAGTAGGAATGAAAGGTCATTATTTAGAAATTTGAGGTTTAGTTGACTTACCCATCTCATTGTTTTTCTCATTTCTTTTGCAACCATAACTTTTTTTGTGTGTAAAAGCAGGAGGGGAATAAACTGTCACTGTATGTGATGTTGTGGCTTTTCTGCTGTTACAGGTTCTGGTGTTTAACCCACAGCAACGGGGAAATCCGAGATACCTATGGGAAGAATTTATTTGGTAATCTGGAGGAAGCTTCCTGCTTTTGTCCATTTCCCAAGCCCACGGTAACTGAACTGAAATTATTTCTAAATTTGTATAATGTTAAGCTTCTTAACCAGTTGGAGTTCTCTTTGTTATCATTATTAATAAGCACAATTATTAGTTGTTCTAAGAGCAGAGATAATATATAAATATATTATCTCTCATCATGCCATCACAAAACAGCCCAAGAAAAATCAGCCGAAAGGGAAGAAAATTACCTTAAACTCCTATTTTTGCTTTTTTTGTCTTTCTGCAAGAACATTTAGTAGGTAAAACTGAACTATGTCATGGGCTCTTGAGTGAGGAATTCCTTGGAAGAAACAAGCCTTGTATTCTTCACAGGAAGGATTAGCAGTTCCTAAATGCCTGACTAATTTCTTAAACACAGTCCATGTCGCTGGTACAAAGGGAACTACAGAACTCCCAATACTTTACTGTTCTCTGCTTCCACTTAACTGCATCAGGACAGAAGCAGTAAAAGAAAGAACTAGACAGGGCAGAAGATCTGAGCTCGGAGCAGTTATGAAGTCAAGTCAATCTGAATCATTTGAAATGTGTATTTCCACTCAGTGCAAAAGGATCAGCTCTGAAATATTAAAAAAAAAATGCCTCACGAGCTGGAAGCATGTCAGTCATCTTTTTAATGGAAGTGTGGATGGACTGGGGGAAGTCTCTGGGGAGCAGAGGGGGATAATTTGAGTCAGAGGTTACTCGTGGGCTATTTCCACTATTAGTACAGCAGCCCTCTGCAGCAGCCTCTGCTTCCCTGCCAGTGCCTCTGTGTTCTCTGTGCTCCACAGGCACCCAGGCTGGGAGCTGCAGCTCCAGCAGGGATCTCAGCAGAGGCAGGAGACCTCTCCGTGCTTTAGGATAATGATTGTTATTACTGCCAACACCCCTTTTGGGTGACTGTCAGCCTCAACTGTAGCACAAAATTGGCTGTCCTCGTGCGTTAATTAATTCTGTTTGTAAAATACTCCTCTGAGGGAGAGGGAATAAATGTTACCATTAAGGACTTAAATAGGCTTTCAGATGAAATACCATAACCAGCTGCAGGTCAGCAACAAACCATTCTTTGTTAAGGTGTTTTCCTTTTGCAGAGATACAGCCTGAATAAGCTGAATAATCTCATCCTTTTAAGGCAGACTGTTAAGGTGGACTAATTCTAGGATCAAAAATATCCTATAGATCATAATAGCAGGAAGAAATAAATTTCAAACTATTCATTATTTTGGTAGATCATTTTTTGTGTGAAAAGGGCTACAATCTTCTGCTTTGAATATAAATATTATATTTTAATACTTTATATATTTTTTGACGTGTTACTAATATTTTAAAGTAATGACCTTAAGAATAATTAAACCTTCTCTGGCCCACACAAGAATTATCAAGCGCTGAAATCAAGACTGATTTACATAGAAATCAGAATTCTAATCTTACCCAGATTATTAAAAAAAAATAAAAATCAAACAAATCATAGACTCCTTTAGATTGGAAAAGATCTCTGAGTCCAACCATTCCCCATTCCCCCAGCCCTGCCAAGGCCACCACTAAACAACATCCTCAAGTGCCACATCTGCTTGGCTTAGATCCCTCCAGGGATGGGGACTCCACTACTCCCCTGGGCATCCTGTTTCAGTAGTAATTTTAGGTAATTGCTTATTATTCTTTAATTTTAGCATTAAAAATCAGTAGTGTGTTAAATTGCTTCATAATAGATTTTTAAAAGCCCAGACAACTGAAATCTCAGTGTAAGTCTGAAATTAGAAGGAAATTGAGTATTTTGCTGAACCATCCTTTGACCTTTCAGCCACTGCACACCGTACCCTTAATTCAGAAATTGTTTTGCAGAATGGAATGTAAAAATCTTAAAGAACTTCAATATTGTATGACCACCTTGGGGAAAAAACATGGAGTATTTTGTAGGTACAGGAAGGTGGCGAGAAGAATCCACCGAGGGAGATATTTAGGCACTGGAAAGGGATAGGCAGGAGGTTGTTATCCAATAGCTGTTGATGACAGTGATTTGGAAAAGCCTAAATAAAATGACCAAATGTATCACTGTAGGTTTTAGCAGAAGAAAAATTACCTGTTGTAGAAAAATAATTCAATGAGAAATTTTAAAGGGCGGTAGATTTGGATTAAAAATGGCATATGAGATGAGCATAGGTAAGAATTCCAATTTTGTGTTCATCTCTGATTAAATTCACAATTTGACTGGTGTCACAGTGAATTAAACCCTCTGGACTTAATGCAAACAAAGGGGTCATACAGTTAACAGTGGTGTCTGAAAGAGGTGTGAGTGAGTAGGTTGTTCCCAGTTTTAGGTGTCTCAGGAATCCACCCTCTTTCAAGAAGCTTCATCAGGAATGCTATCTAATAATTACCATTTTTAAAATCCAGCATTGATTACTTTTTCATGACCTATAGTTTTTTTCTGTTAATTAGTTAATATATTTTAATATCAGTCTTTTTATTGTAATGCTGTAAATAACTTGTGTTTTCTTGTTTTATGAGCTTGTCAAAGGCAAAATAGGGATATCTTAAAAGCTTTTAATTGTTTCACCAGTATTTCATGGAGAGAAAAGCTGATTTCAGACGTAAATAATTTGACAAATAACCAGGGGTAAAATGAGACGTGAAAATGAATAGGATAATCCTGAGGGAGGGAGCTCAGAAGAGCAGAAGTTTGAACAGAAATGATTCTACTGCAACTGCATTCTTAGTGCTATATATGTTTTCTTAAGTTCATGTCCACAAATGGAAATCTCAAAGACAGAAATGTTCTCCACCCAGTTCATTATTTCCTGACCTTGGGAAGATCCCCCTTCAGCTGGTGAGGAATGCCTCTCTAATGAGACATGCTAACATCAAAGGTGATGCAGGACTCTGGAACTTAATAACCTCTCCTGAGCTCAGAAATCTGGGTCTCACTGCAGCACTGCCCAAGCTATTGGGGTCAAGTGACATCAGGAGTGCAAAATGTGGGTGAAAGTAGGGAGGCACCAGCAAGAGTCCATGGCAAAGGACAGGGAGCCAATTACCAGGATCGTGGTGTTATGTGAAGGAAAGCAAACTTCATGTCACGATAAATCAAAACTGAGACAAATGGAGTTTTAGGAGGCACAAAAGTCTTTCCTGGGGATACAAAACCTCTCCTGCTTTGTGAAGCTGAATGGGGAGAGTGCTCTATGCTGAAGGAAAACCCAGCTCAACGTTTCTGTACATCAGGGATCCGAGATGGCCTAGTGCTGTTGATACAATTCCAGTGTCTTGCTTTCCTAAGCCACGGATCTGCAGATCCACAGGCAGCTGTGACTGCTAACAATGAGCAGCCTGGGCTGCACTTTGCTCCTCAGCAGAGGAAATGCAGAGCTTGCTCTGTAATTCATCTTTCTGACCCAATTCATAAGGAACACAACTCGTACTGGCAGGATCTCATCTGACAGAAGGCATGTCAGCAAGAGCTTTTGCTCAGTCTCACTCCACTGGCCACAACAGAGGTGAGTACCAAAGCTATTGTCCTGGTAACTGCTGCTCCTGCTGTAATACTCAACGCTTGCTTTTAGGAAAATAACAATCTATTTCCTTCATATGCAGCAAATAACAAAGGGAGATTCACAAACAGCGTTTTAGACAGGCTTGTAGTTCACAGATGACAGCTGGAAACAGATAAATGTTTTATTGGCTAAACAGGGAAAAGATCTGAATTGTAATACTAAGTTCAAATGAATTTTCTTTGAAAGGGAGTACTTCTCTGACACCCTTTTAAGAGTTTAAACCTATGGAAAATCTTAGGAATGGCTATTAAATTTAAAATTCAAGATAAATACTTGGTTTATTTCTGATCACATCACTTGGCCTGCCACAGTAACATTCTTCCTGCCTGTCCAACTGATTGAAGAGTAAAGGAAAGCTGTAGGCTCTTCCCTCCTCAGATGAATCCCAGTATTAAATGTGACACTTTTACCAAATGTTTCACTTTTTAAGTACTGTCCATGTAATCCTGAAAGGAAAGTATGGATATGTAAGGTAGGATGGCTAGAAATGGTCAGTAGCTGTCCTTGCAATGAACATTGTGCCTGACAGGAAATTCTGATGCATTTGACACTGGTACCCATACAGGTTATTCTTTGTCTGCTGTCTCTTTACCAATTTCTTGCTCTTTGCTACAATTGGATGCAAACTGTAAAATGTCTGCGATCCATAAAAAATCTTAAATGGACAACACCAACTTTCCCCAAGCCACTACTGTTTTCTTCTTAATTTTTCACTCAAAATACTTCATTTTGAGGTTACTTACTATTTTCTCAGGAAGTTCCCTTGAAGTTCGTGGGGAATTTTGGTCATGTCAGAGCAGATGCTGTAGCAGGGAAGAAATCTTCAAGAACTGCTGTGAAATTTTCAGTTCTTTATTAATGCTACAGAGGGATTTCCTGTTCTTTCCACTCCTGTGGAACAAAAAGTAACTTTTAGTCTGGTGTATTTGTGGCACCTTTGGGAGCTCATAGCCATACTTAAAAAGGCTCAACCACTCAGTGCCCTTACTCTTTATTGCCCCACCCATTCCTATATTCTTGGTTTGATAGGGAAATGGGATTCCCTGGGAGCAAACAGGGCAAGAAAGGTGGCTGTCTTTGTCATTGGCTCGCAGTTTTCACTAGACACTGTCCTATCATATTCAGAACATTCCAGTTTTGGCTGTGGTTTCACAACCCTGCTGTGGATCCCAAGCACCCACAGTCAGTCCCTGTTTTTCCCTTGCTCTGAAGTCCCATCAGAGCCATTAACCCAGCAGTGCTGACTGAGGGGCAGAGCCAGCAGCGAGAGCAGCGTCACCTCTTTCCTTTGCTCGTGTGCAAGAGGAAGAGAAAACCACTGAAACTTGCATCAGCTGAAAAGGGCAGGTTGGTTGTCATCTACTCCCCAAAGTGTCCCCTCCCTTGGCTCCCTGCGGGCAGGGCTGACCAGAAACTCTTTGACAAACCCTGACAAGGTAAGTGAGGCTGCACATGGTCACACTTCCCTGCTGTCTGCAGGTTCAAGGCATCAGGTTTTTTCTAGATATTCTTTCTCAAGTTTTATTTTGCAATAGCAGGTACAGGAAATTACGCCATGAGCAAAAAAAAGTTCACTGAGAAGATGAAGTAACTCTGCAATTTGCAGATCTGGGATCTAGGCACAGATCATTTACAATTTCCATGTCTTCTGTGCAGAGTCTTTGTGGTACATGGAAGATGCAGAAGAAAGGAGATGGGGGTGCTTTACCTGTACAAGAACAAACACCGCTCTAAAAAACAAGGTAATCTCTAAATCTGTTTTTTTCAGAAGGAGTAGGCCACACTCTGTATTAAATACTGACAGTGCTGTTCCAGAAAATGAGTTGTGAAAGAACAAGATTGTTCTCTATGCATTTTTTCAAATTATAAAAGGGATCCTTTTTTTAGTTCCAAAATATTCCTGAATGTACATTCTTAGAATAGTTAAAACTATCAGAACTTCAGTTTTATAATTATGGTTTTTCTGTTTCTAGGTCAGCCAACTAGAGTTGTCAGCTCCCTCAGCTTCTGGGATTTACCACTGTTAAGTGCAGTCATCAAACTTTCTTTTAGGAGCCTTCCCAGGTAAAAAGTGCTAAAACAATGCAGCCAAATATATGACAAGCTACAGGTTACAGTAACGTAGCCCCGTAGAGCTGTGACTTCTAAGTATTTCCTAGAATAATGCTCCTGGGACTCCCAACAGCTATGCTAAAAATGAAAGCCTTCCACATTCACATCGGGATCAGAGAAATAACTCAAAAGACAAACATTTTAATTCATTTTAAGGCTTGTCTGTCAAACAAGGGCTCAGCAATCAAAGGCTGACAGCTTCCTGTCCTAGGGCGAGTTGTCTCACCTTGCTGAGGTGGCTGCAGTCCAGGTTCTTCTGGCTCTGACTCCACTGCAAACATCTGCCCTGGCAGTGGTTCATCCTGGTGGGTGCCTGTGTGTACCTGAAAAGGAGGCAAATGTTCTCACACCTTGTGGGACAAAGTGGCAGGTACTTTGAAGAAACTTTAGAGCTTCTTCACAGGTTTTTTGTGGCTCTTAGTCTTGGGAAAAAAAAAAAGAAAACAAAACCCAACTCAAACCAAAATGGAAAACAAAACTCCTCTGACCGTATCTGGATATATTTTCTGAAATTTTATCTTGTACTACTCTCCAGTTCAAATAGGGAACTTAAATCATCTGTGATAAAACAGCTGACAATGCATTTCATATCTAAAATGTAGCAGTCTTTCTGCAGGAACGGTGATCAACAGCCATGCTGAGCACACAGGCCAACTGCATGATGTGGATGGAAGCAAAAACATCTAAAACCATTTCATTCCAACTTTAATGCTAAGGAATCTCGGTATAAAATGGTTTCTGTGAGCCAGCTGCTGTTACTACTACATGGGCTATCAGCTTCTACTGGCTGGGCTCTAATTCCTAGAAATGTCTTAGTGCCAAAGTCATTACTGCCTAATTAGAGCCCGCAAAAAAACAAGGGGATGAGCCAGGGAAGTTCCATGGCATTGTGGGCACGATCGAATGTTTACAGACGGCTGCCAGACACAGGGACTGCAGTGGTTGGTTGGTCAGGCTTGTACAAAAATGCTTTTGTGGCTGCCTTTAAGGGCTGGGAATTTATTGGCAGTTATTTCACCCATGGATCACCAGGTTCTCATTCAGAAGCAAGACTGCAGAGTTTTCCTTTGCCCTTCCTTATTTCTTTTGTTACACAGGAGAACCAAGTTCACTCTAGAGGTCTGATTTGGGAGGGAAAGACCTGATTTTTGCTAAAAAAAAAACAAACTGTGAGAATCAAAGTCATTTAACTATGCAACATTGTCTAAATTAAAAAAAAAAGAAAAAGTCCTTAGAATGCAAAGTACAGACTAATATTACAAGGTCCGTAATTTATTTTTCTAATCTGTTACGTAGGCTTTCTTCATGGGAAAAAAGTCACAATTACAATTGGGTTTTTTTCCAATATTGGACATTAGGAAGAACATATATCTGGTGTTTGGGTTAAGAAAAACATTATCTGTTTAGCTGTTACTTGATTTTTTTTTCCAAAAGCACTTAATTTCAGTCAATTCTATTGCAATGTTTTGTAAGATTTGTTGGTTTTTTGGTTTTTTTTTTAAACTGGGTGTGCAAAACTAAAGATATTTGAAAAAATGCTGCTGCAATTTAATTTATACCACACAGAAGAGAAGCTGGATTTAGTTTGAGATTTTGTAAAACGCTTTGTCAATGAACCACATAATGTATTAAGCAGATACATCCATGCATATTAATGCAGGATTGAATATTGGAAGCACAAGTAGCAGAAGACTAAGGGAAGGGATAATGCATCTGGCCAGCACACTGCTTGTCATCCTCTGATTCCCCACAAAACCTTTCCAGAAAGTTGGATTTTACCTTGACATGGGTGTGTCAGGATTCCAGTTTCTGAGGAGAAAACCTGCCCTGCTTCTGGATTCCACTTCCTGAAGGGAAAACCTGCCCTGCTTCTGGATTCCACTTCCTGAGGGTATGAGTTTTTCCCCTCACAGGCACCTTCATTCTCAAAAAGGGAAATGGAAGAATATCTCAGTCCTGCACTGAGTTTTTCCCTCATGGGCACTTTTATTCACCCAAGGAGAATGAAAGAGCGTCACTTCCTCCCACACTTTTCCCCCTCATGGATACCTTGACTCCCTAAAAGGGGAGTGGAAAGTCATCTCTCTCCCTCACACGCTTTTCCCTCATGGTTATCTTTATTCCCCAAATAGGAAAGGAAGAGAATCTCCTTCCCGCCTCTCGTCCCTCATGGGCACCTTCATTCCCCAAGAGGTGACTGGAAGAGCCTCTCCCTCCCGCGGTTTTTCCTCCCTCATGGGAACCTTTATTGCCCCAAAAGGAAATGGGAGAGCATCTCCCTCTCTCACGTGCTTTTCCCTTTACAGACACATTTATTCTCCTAAAGAAAATGGAGAATATCTCTCCTGTGTTTAGTTTTCCCCTCAGAGGCACCTTTATTCTCTAGAGGGGGAATGGAAGAGCATCTGCCTCCCTCACACGCTCTCCCCTCACGGGTGTCCTCCCCAAAGGGGAAAGGACGAGCATCCTGTTCCCGCCCTTTTCCCCTCACGGGTACCTTCATTCCCCAAGAGGTGATTGTTAGAGCCTCTCCCTCTCTCACGTGCTTTTCCCCTTACGGGCACATTTATTCTTCTGGCACGAGTGTTCCCCTAACGGGCACCTTTATTCCTCAAAGGAGAATGAAAGAGCATCTTTCCCTCCCACACTTTTTCCCTCACGGGCACCTTTATTCTCCTACGGGAAATGGAGGACATCCCTCCGGCGCAGAGTTTTCCCCTCTATTCCCCCAAAAGGGGGATCGGAAGAGCACTGCCATCCCTCCGGGGCACCTTTATTCGCGGAGCGGGCCAGGGACGAGGCTCTCTCCCCCTCACCCCGGGGCTCAGCGCTGCCCGCAGCCGCATCGCGCGCGCGCGCGCCGGGCGCGAGTCCTGCAGCGGTTCGGCCGCGGCCCCGCCCCTTTCTGATCGCGCCGCCATCCCCGAGCGGCGGCGGAGGGATACCCGGCTGCGGGCGGAGGGATCCGCACGCTGGGGCCGCCGCCGGGCAGGGAGAGCGGGAGGCAGGCGGGCAGAAGGGAACGGGAACGAGGACGAGGAGGGGGCGGGCGATGCGGCGCGGCCGCGCTGGCTGAAGCGAGGTGGCCCCGCAGTTCGGGAGGACGGGGGTGGGGAGCGGAGCTGGTGCCGCAGGAGCGGTGGCGAAGCGGCGGGAGAACAGCTGGGGAGGGGTCGGGGGGCGCTCCGGGAGCGGTGAGGGGAGAGCGGAGCCTGAGGGGAGCGGCCAGCGCGGGGGAAGGGCGAGGCTGCGGGGCCGGGCGGCGTGTGCCGGTCCTGCCGCTCTCTGGCGTCGTAGTTTAGTGGAAAAGGGAAGGGATAGAAAAGGGAACTGATTTAAAATAGCCCCCGATCCCTGCGGGGGCCGGTTCCCTGTCGGTGCCATTGCGGGGGGACAGCGGGGCTCTGGTGCAGCCGCAGCCCGGCGGGCTTGGCTGCGAGAGGGGCGGGGGGCGCTGCCCTCGCTGCTCCCCTCGCCCGAGCTTAGGGCTTTTTTTTGTGGGGAAGGGGCAGGATGAGCTTGCGGAGTTTCGCTGGAATTTCTCCTTCCTTTCTGAGGCGCTGCCGCTGCTGAAGCAGATTTTTCCTTCCTCTCTTTTTTTTTGTCTGATGCAGAATCCCAGTAGCTAGGCAGCCTCCCTCTTTTCTTTCCTTCCTTCCTTCCACCCCTTCGCGATGTAGGAAGGGAGAGGCATCAATGGAAAGGCTGAAATACGTGTAGATGGACTTTCGGATGCATTTTTTCTTGAAAGAGGAAGATAAATCCCGCTTGCCAGTGCACTGACTTTTGTTGCTGTTGCATCGCTTGATAAAAATGGGGTTCGCTCACTCCAGCTGAATCCTTGGAGCATTCCAGAGAGTTGCTGCAGTGAAGGACTTATCTTTATTTTTTGCATCAGAGGAGCTGCATTGATGTTAACCATTTTTTTGTAAAATGGAGAACGAGATCTTCACACCCCTTCTGGAGCAGTTCATGTCGAGCCCTCTCGTCACCTGGGTAAGCGTTCATTTTCCTGTGACACGTTCCTGGGTTTATTTGCTCATTGTTTGAGAAGAGCCTTGCGGCAGGGCAGCGAGGTGGAGTTGGTGTCACGGTGCTGCCGCTGGTTCTGTTGCAGGTGAAGACGTTCGGACCGCTGGCTGGAGGAAATGGGACCAACCTGGAGGAGTATGTGGCGCTGGTGGATGGAGTGTACCTGAACGAAGTCATGCTGCAAATGTGAGTGTGGGCAAGCGCTGCCTTGGGGTAATCTTGTTTCTCTCGTATTTTTTTTTTTGCTTCCTTATGAAAAATCTTTTTCCCCCTCTCCTCATATTGACCTTGGTAAATTACTTTCATTTGTGCGTGAGGCGGTCATCTGGGGAGTTAAGAGGAGGCTTGGGATCGTGGCAGATCCCGACTCTGCCCAGCTGAATGTCCGAGCGGTGTATTTGCAGGATGTATAGTGTGATACAAGCTGAATCATCATTGTAGAACTTACTGGAAAATGGGATGACTGTAAATAGTTTCCCAGATTTCCACTGAGAGGCATAAAAAAAAGGTTCATCCTGCTGTAAGTCCTGCTCATAAAGAAAAGTTTGAATAAATTTGCTTGGCTAATAAGGTTCTAATCCATATCTTGGTGCACGTGACATGCAACTTAAGGATGGCATGCAACTCACACAGGGTTGTTCATTGAGCAAAAGGACTGACCTTAACTTCATTTTTCACGCTTCCCAATTAGAGTAGATAGTAGTTGAGCAGTAATGCTGATGCTTTAATGTGAGTGTAGAGTGTTTTCTGGCTACAGCTGACAGAAGAAACGTTTTTACATGGGTTTACAAACTGTTTATTGAAAACTCTGGTTGTCAGAAAAAATCCTTTACAGTGGCTCTCTGTTAATCATAATTTTGACTGGAATGTTGCCCACTACTGTCATGCTGGCGAGTAACACTTGTCAGGTGTCTAGTGATATAATCATAAAAGTGTTACTAGTGCAAAAATTCTACATACCCTTTTTTTTTTTTAATATGTATTTTGAGCCTGTGCTGAGAAATACATCTATTTTCTGTATAGGTATGAAAAGCTGTGGGCTTATGGCTGGCTGGGCACATCCATCAGTGTGTGAGCAGCTTGTGTTGGCAGCTGTTCCTCAGGAACTCTGCTCAGGGATGGGCATCCTCTTGCTCTGTTCATTGCTTTCGTTCATACTTAGTGCTTTAAAAGTTTTTACCTTTGGTGTTCAGCTTGTGTAACTAATCTGTCAGAAGAGCAACACTTTACCACATTTAAGTGTGAATTCACAGCCTTTTGAAACCAGTATTTTCTTTGTCACCTACTTCTGTACAACTAAGACTCCCAAGTATTCACTTCTAATATTCACTCTACTGTCCAGAAACACAGAAAACTTGGTGGAATGGAACTTTTTGGAAAGAAATAAAATTGTGAGTGAATTCTGGGACACTTTAATTTTAAGTGATACGTTTCACTGAAGAATACTATTTTTATTTTATGACTTTTTTTTTTTTTTTGGGCTAGTTAAAGTAAGTAGATTGTCAGCTGTGGCCATGCATTTGATATGCAGAGCTTCTATGGGATAAAAAAGTTTGACAGCTGGACAGCAAATTCAGCTCTGGAACAAGGTGATTTTGAAGAATATGGTCTTAAACTTTTTTCAGTCAGTTTTTTAATACTGAGTATAAACTGATGCCTGATGCATGTATGTGAAATGGAAAACTGGAGAAGGAACATTCCCATGCCTAAGGCACTGTGTGTTGAATTTGGCTGTGACTCTGTGCATCCTTGACCCCGTGCCATGATTGCTGTACTTAGGAAGCATTGGGTGGGTGTGTGTGTGTAAAAAATATACATTGGAGATGTAAATTAAAAAAAAATAGTTTGGTCTTCAGAACAGTGAAAACTACCTTGAACTGGAGGTGTGTGGAAAAGCATTGGAGTACAAATAAAATTAATTTTAGAACTATGTCACTACACTGGAAGGTCTTTTGGGAACTGAGACGTATCACAGCTGGTTGCTGCTTAGAATTGCCTCTTAGAACTCTGTTCATATTTTGGGAGAGGTCAGTTTGTTTTGGGTTTTGTGCCAGGATTGAAATAGGGGAAAAACTGTTTCATGTTTTGCAGTGTGGTCCTGTCTGTGGTGAAGTCACTGTGGAAACCTGTGTTAACTTTTAGTCCTGTTCACTTTGAATATCCACCTATTAAGCAAATGTCTTCATTTGCAAAAACAATTCAGAGATCTGGCTCTAATTAATCAATATAGATTATTTCCAGTGTTTTTTACTTCTCTTATTTTCCTTTCGTTCTTTACTACCATATATTGAGGAAATGTGGCAGTAAAATTGATGTCATGTGACTTCAAAAGAAAAGTTTTTCTTCAGAATGTTGAGGTTGGGGAATTGTTTTTGGTTGTTTGTTTTGGTTTTTTTTTAAAGCTCAGTGACTTCACACGAGAACTAGAGGTCTGTGGTTAGGAGCTATGGCAGTGGGGGCTGTTATATACTTTAATACTTACTTTATTCTTGCCAAATGTTGAAAAAACAAATTCTGTGACCATAAAAGTGAGTGTTAATATTGGATTAGGCATGGTTTGTAAACAGTTACACAGTCAAGAAAAAAAGTGGCTTAAAAAAAGTGGCTTTGTTAATTAGAGAAGGTTTTTTTTATTCAGTTAGAAAAGAGTTAATCCTGCCCTCCATCATGTACAAGTGAGAATCTAGCATTTTTTTCTCCTTGTGCTTGTCTGGATCAACTTTATTCTCAACAGTTGTAATGATTCAGACAGGGGAGAAAGGTGTCAGCATTGGAATAGTTGCAGGATGCTGATGGTGCTGAGATGGTGGGATTTATCAGCACTGAGTTGATTAGTACCTCATCCATGAGCAAATTCATTACATTCCTGGTATATTTTTTACCTTTGGATGTTTGGGGACACGTGAAAATTGCACAGATTCTGTTCAGTGTCCAGTTACAGCTGAAGGGCTCTTCCTTGCTGGAGATGCTAGGGACCAATTTGATTATTATTTTTTTAATTTTATTTTTAATTAAGGAGAGTCTCAGTGTTTATAATATTAGCTCCTAACTTGAGAGAATGTCTCTAATTTCCTGTTTAAATTTAGGTCCCATTCTTCAGAAGTATCCTGTTACTTACCTTCTGCTGGGATCAGTCAGTATCTGATACTTGTGGATAGAAACCCATCTGTCTTTCTAAATCTGAGCCTTTATCTTTGTGCTCTTTGATACAAAAAAAGGGGTCACGCTTCTTGGAAATAAATCAGAGCATGAGAGATCTCTGCAGTGGTGTTCTGCCATGGCAGGGAGATGGAGGAACATGCCAGGAATGCTTCATACCTTCACTGCACCTCTGACATTATATTTGTAAAGTGCTCACGGGCTTGAGTAGAACCTGTTGTGTGTGGTACTGAAATCAGTGAACCAGTATAATTCAATGGATTAGTCACCTGTTGCACACCCAAGTGCAACTGCAGTAAAATAATACTCAGTTGTCCTGGAGATATTTTTCCAGATCCTGATTAACATCACCCCTGGTTTTTTTTAATAGTCTTAGTGCTGTACTGTTTATGAACTCTTCTGATAAAAAAAAATCCAGTATTTTTACAGAAGCACTCATTTTCTGCGTGGTATTTATTTCCATTTTTGATAAGTCTTGTTCTCTGATACTTGTTAACTGGATTCCAATAGGATTTGGTAAGAAATGATGAAAGTCTTTCAGTATGAGCTGTGGTTCCCAAACTCACAAGAGTCTTGCTGGTTCCTTTGAATAAAAAGAGACAGCTGCAAATAGTTACAAGATTGGGGCTTTCATTACATTTACCACCACCATTAATATTTGGTCAAGCAACAAAGACTTGAAACGGTATTTTAGCTTTAATTGTTTTATTTTACTGTGCTTTGTATTTGTGGAAATAAATCTGGTTTAAAGGAACTATTGGACCCAGACAGTATGCAGGGTTGGTAATGTACAGAGCCAAACTCTGGAAGTTAATTTAATCCACTGTCTGGAAAAGCTGGCTGCTTTCATCCCTGTGTGCCATTTATAACTTTGGTCTTAATTACATAAATTAGGTGATACTTTCCATATCAGTCTTTGCATCCAGACACGCTGAAAACTACTTCAAAGATGAAGTCTTTTATTCTTCTCCTGGGTTTTTCCCCTTTTACCATTCTCCCACTGTTTTTTCCCTGCCTGAATCCACTTGCAGGCCTTTCACACCATCAGATTTTCCAGGTGGACTGGCTGCCTGTTTCCTCCCACCACGCTGGTGGTGTGTGCCTAGAATGTGGACAGCTTCCTTGGCTCCTGCTCTGAGCTCTCAGCCTTCAGTTGTGTGCTTTTTTTTCCGAGCAGTTGAGCTTGCCAGCCCATACTTCTGGCTTGCCTATATCTTCCCCTGAAAACTGGACTCAGTCTCCAGTGCTGGAGCCAGCTGCCTGGCTCTGTGAAAGAGTGCAGCAGCAGCCACTCCATCCAGTTAACTCCTTCTTGGGAAGAGCAAGGAGGGAGAGGCAGCTTCAGCCAGGCTCTGCCTGGGTGGGGAATTGGAAAAGAGTTTAAGGGAAATCGATGACTTTGGCAGCAGAAGTAGGAACGTGTATTTTAGAAAAATTGTTAAGTCCACACCTTTATCACTTCATGGTATAGATTGACACTTCCCAGATGTGCTCTGTCAGGTTTTGCACAGGTGCAGGGTATCACTTGGACTTCCTGAGAGCTGTTGCTCTGAAGAGTAGTTCTGTAACAGCAGGGCTGAGATTTTTCCTCAGGAAAGCTGAATTTTTAACACCTTTATTCTAAAGAAAGAAATTCTTTAATAAGTGGTCCAGCACAATGTGCACCAGGACTGTTGGAATTAAAGCCTTTAGATTAGAGGAAAACATAGTTCTTAGTGTTTGAGATGTGAGCTCTGAATTGGGCAGGTGAGGTGGACACAGGCTGATACCTGCACTTGTGAGGTGCTTGGGTTTTTGGGAATAAAGGGGAAAAATGCATTGGTTGAACAGAATGCTTGAAGTGCTTGATCTTGGTCTGTCTCTGTTTTACTGGTTTTTGTTATGCTTTTGTACCCTTTTCCACAGCTGATGTCCACTTTCCTACATTCTGGCTACCTGGATTTATTTCTGAGCAGGAAGTTACTCTGTAGTTCACTCATGTTCCTTGCAAAACTTTGAAAATTAGGAATTAAATTTAACCTTCCATTACACATACACATCCACTTCTTTCCTCTCTCCTTCAAATGCCATCTTGGTTATCTTTCTTGGCCTCTTCTGGTAGCCCTCTACTGACCCCATCCTTAGTCTAGGCTAGTGCCTTGGGCCAGGGAATAAAATCTGAATTAAAAACTATTTTTTTCATACATAACAGAGGTTTCTGTGAAGCCTGTCAACCTATTCCATAAATAGTAATCTTAGCTCTAATATCAAAATAACTTGTCTCAGCATTGAAAGCATTCTGGCAAGAAAAGAACATACATTCACTATGGCTTTGCAGTTCCTTTTTCAGAAAATTTTGCATTTCAGTTTCATATGCTATTTCAAAATGTTCCATGAGAATAAGAGCAGGAGGAAAATCCAGAGTTTTGAGACACCTGCAGACACCTGGCTGATCAGTTTGTAGCCTTCAGTGGCAAGGCTGTGCTGCTTCAGATTTCATGGGTGCTCAGGGTTTCTCTCCACCAAAGTACTGCTGTGCTCTGGTCTTTCTTTTAAAAACTAACCTAGTTAACTGATTTTGGATGCTAAATCAAGCTCATCCTATACCAAATTTGAGATTTACTTCTAGATTTTCCTCCTTTGTTGCTTCTGTTAAGAAGGGACTTTTGAGTTTTGTGTTTGGTCATATGTTCCTCTTATTTTTGATTCCTCCTCTGTTTTTTCTCTAAGCTAAATAGCAATTTGTTGCCTTCCTTGTCTTTCCTAATGCACCACTTTTCCCTAGGTAGTAATTACTTAGGGATCAAAACATTTTTTCAAAATGCTGCTTTGTTAGAGCACGTGACTTCAGTGGTCAAAGATTATTTGGGAATAGCTGTCTGAGAGTCTCTGTATTTGTTTACTTTGTTTTAGAGTCCAGCTTTTATCCTGAAGATGCTCCAGAGGCATTTCTTGTTGAACACTCTTTACAAAATGCCTCCATTTAATTTCGTGGTATTAATTGATCCCAAGGCTTTGAATTGAAGCAAGGCTACTGCTTGACCTAAGCAAAAGTTGTCTGATGTTGTATTTTTGGATGGGAAATTGTAAGGGATGAACTCATAAATGGTGTCTGACATATTCCTGGCCATTGAATAAATCTTTGTGTTGCACATTTAGAGCCACTCCAATTCTTGGTTCCTTTCCTACAGTGACATAAGACAGCCTACTTAGGTTTATTACTGAATTTTATCTTGGTTTAAGCTTCAGGGAAATATTTGCTCTAGTTTTTCCTCTGTGTGGTATCTTTGTTTTTCTTAAATCAGCCCCTAAGCAAAAAGTGTCTGCTGGAATTTCCTGGTAGCTTGGGAATACACTTGCTGTATATTTGGAGTATTGTGTGTGCTGGGCAAAACCAGAATATAGATTCTAGGAGATGTATGAGAGAATGCAGACAAATGTCACATTGTCACTGGTCTAAAAATGGGTGTAGAGAAAGATGGAAATAGATATTTTATTATTAATAATTTAGTTATAGAGCAGTTATTTCTCTTTATAAGAAAAGAAATTATCTACAGTGATGGTGCTCTGGCCAAAAATATTTTGTGGAAATGTGTGTGGTGCTGTTTTTACAACTGAAGATCTTTCTAGTCACTAAAACTGCAATATTTGTGTAGTTTTGGTGCCATCTCACTTGGCTGATCACACATCAGTATTTCCTGTAATTCTTAATGCCAGATACTGAGGTGTTTACCTGTGGTCAGACTATTGTGACCCTGAAGCAAGATCTGATTTTTTTTTTTGAGAATTTAAAGCTTCAGCCAAGTTTAAAGTCAAGAGTAAAATGANCCTTTAGATTAGAGGAAAACATAGTTCTTAGTGTTTGAGATGTGAGCTCTGAATTGGGCAGGTGAGGTGGACACAGGCTGATACCTGCACTTGTGAGGTGCTTGGGTTTTTGGGAATAAAGGGGAAAAATGCATTGGTTGAACAGAATGCTTGAAGTGCTTGATCTTGGTCTGTCTCTGTTTTACTGGTTTTTGTTGTGCTTTTGTACCCTTTTCCACAGCTGATGTCCACTTCCCTACATGCTGGCTACCCGGATTTATTTCTGAGCGGGAAGTTACTCTGTAGTTCACTCGTGTTCCTTGCAAAATTTTGAAAATTAGGAATTAAATTTAACCTTCCATTACACATACACATCCACTTCTTTCCTCTCTCCTTCAAATGCCATCTTGGTTATCTTTCTTGGCCTCTTCTGGTAGCCCTCTACTGACCCCATCCTTAGTCTAGGCTAGTGCCTTGGGCCAGGGAATAAAATCTGAATTAAAAACTATTTTTTTCATACATAACAGAGGTTTCTGTGAAGCCTGTCAACCTATTCCATAAATAGTAATCTTAGCTCTAATATCAAAATAACTTGTCTCAGCATTGAAAGCATTCTGGCAAGAAAAGAACATATATTCACTATGGCTTTGCAGTTCCTTTTTCAGAGAATTTTGCATTTCAGTTTCACATGCTATTTCAAAGTGTTCCATGAGAATAAGAGCAGGAGGAAAATCCAGAGTTTTGAGACACCTGCAGACACCTGGCTGATCAGTTTGTAGCCTTCAGTGGCAAGGCTGTGCTGCTTCAGATTTCATGGGTGCTCAGGGTTTCTCTCCACCAAAGTACTGCTGTGCTCTGGTCTTTCTTTTAAAAACTAACCTAGTTAACTGATTTTGGGTGCTAAATCAAGCTCATCCTATACCAAATTTGAGATTTACTTCTAGATTTTCCTCCTTTGTTGCTTCTGTTAAGAAGGGACTTTTGAGTTTTGTGTTTGGTCATATGTTCCTCTTATTTTTGATTCCTCCTCTGTTTTTTCTCTAAGCTAAATAGCAATTTGTTGCCTTCCTTGTCTTTCCTAATGCACCACTTTTCCCTAGGTAGTAATTACTTAGGGATCAAAACATTTTTTCAAAATGCTGCTTTGTTAGAGCACGTGACTTCAGTGGTCAAAGATTATTTGGGAATAGCTGTCTGAGAGTCTCTGTATTTGTTTACTTTGTTTTAGAGTCCAGCTTTTATCCTGAAGATGCTCCAGAGGCATTTCTTGTTGAACACTCTTTACAAAATGCCTCCATTTAATTTCGTGGTATTAATTGATCCCAAGGCTTTGAATTGAAGCAAGGCTACTGCTTGACCTAAGCAAAAGTTGTCTGATGTTGTATTTTTGGATGGGAAATTGTAAGGGATGAACTCATAAATGGTGTCTGACATATTCCTGGCCATTGAATAAATCTTTGTGTTGCACATTTAGAGCCACTCCAATTCTTGGTTCCTTTCCTACAGTGACATAAGACAGCCTACTTAGGTTTATTACTGAATTTTATCTTGGTTTAAGCTTCAGGGAAATATTTGCTCTAGTTTTTCCTCTGTGTGGTATCTTTGTTTTTCTTAAATCAGCCCCTAAGCAAAAAGTGTCTGCTGGAATTTCCTGGTAGCTTGGGAATACACTTGCTGTATATTTGGAGTATTGTGTGTGCTGGGCAAAACCAGAATATAGATTCTAGGAGATGTATGAGAGAATGCAGACAAATGTCACATTGTCACTGGTCTAAAAATGGGTGTAGAGAAAGACAAAAATAGGTATTTTATTATAATTAATTTAGTTATAGAGTGGTTATTTCTCTTTATAAGAAAAGAAATTATCTACAGTGATGGTGCTCTGGCCAAAAATATTTTGTGGAAATGTGTGTGGTGCTGTTTTTACAACTGAAGATCTTTCTAGTCACTAAAACTGCAATATTTGTGTAGTTTTGGTGCCATCTCACTTGGCTGATCACACATCAGTATTTCCTGTAATTCTTAATGCCAGATGCTGAGGTGTTTACCTGTGGTCAGACTATTATGACCCTGAAGCAAGATCTGATTTTTTTTTTTTTGAGAATTTAAAGCTTCAGCCAAGTTTAAAGTCAAGAGTAAAATGAATGAATGTTTTTCCAAGTCTTTTAAAGGAAAAATAATTTTTGGTAGTGCTGTGATTATCAAATAAAGCAAAGTACATGCTGCTGGGGTGCTGTTAGTTAGAAGAAAAGAACTCTCTTGCATCCTTGGATACCTTTTGGGTTTAGTGAAATTTGGAAAAATTGCGTGGTGCAAGTGCTACAGCAGTTTAATTCTCCCTTTTCAAATGGTATTTCCTGCTAAACCTTCTGTAGTTAAAAAAACCCTCCAAAACCAACCAAGCAAACCAACAAGATGTCCCTTGAAAGATATTTAGATTTGTTGGAGTAGAGTGTGTTTGTCAGACTTTGTTGTTCTCATATGTTTTTCCTCAATAAAAAAAAAAAATTGTTTGTTGATGTTTCTTTGAGGAATTGTCAAATTTTTAATACCTAGGTGTGTTTATTTTGTGTGTTAAGTGTTCTGTGCTGCTCTGAATCCTCTAGATTTTCCTTTCTGTGAGTGACACTTTAATTTGGTGGCAGCCAGATTACCTTTTGTTGCTCCAGATCCATTGATTTGTTGTGGGGAGCTCACCCAGGTTACTTGGTGCAATAAACAGTGGCTTGCTAGGTTCAATTTTTGGCAGAATGCTTTATTTATTTTTTTTTTACCTACTATCTTTTAGTGTGACAGGAAAAGAATAGTCAAGATCAAGATGAAAAAGTAGAAATAAAGTTATTTCATACTATTTGATGATAAAGACAGTGGTTGCTCTGTAAACTTGCAACTTGGTCTTTTCCACAAGAGTGGAAATTGTCAATTAGTCAATGACAGGTGAACTGTTTTGTCCTTTCTTGTTTTCTCATACATTTTACTCACCTGCATATTCANTTCCTTTCTGCAGGTAGGGAAAAAAAAAACAAAAATAAATCTGGGGTGTTCCAGACTTTTTTTGTTTGTTTTTTTTTTTTTAACCCTGAGAGG
Source organism: Thryothorus ludovicianus (assembly GCA_013397245.1). NCBI lineage: Eukaryota > Metazoa > Chordata > Aves > Passeriformes > Certhiidae > Thryothorus > Thryothorus ludovicianus. The sequence goes on from VZTB01001458.1 coordinate 84,443, forward strand.
AAGAGATGAAATATCAGTCAGCAGACCTGTTGAATGTACTGTGGTTTTGCCTGGCTGTTGGCACATTCCTTTGTGTTCCTGGGGATGAGATGGGAACATTCCTGTGTAAACCTGGGGATGAGATGGGAACATTCCCATGTAAACCTGGGGATGAGATGGGAAGAGAACCGTGTCAACCTGGGGAT
>VZTB01001458.1:86606-106755 GCA_013397245.1 Thryothorus ludovicianus
GTGTAAACCTGGGGATGAGATGGGAACATTCCCATGTAAACCTGGGGATGAGATGGGAACATTCCCATGTAAACCTGGGGATGTGAGGGGGTGAGATGGGACCCCACAGAGGCTGTGATGTGCAGCAGGTCCCCATGCCTGGAGCCACAGGGTTCCTGGGCAGGACCCAGCTCTTCCAGCCCTGCAGCCAGGAGGAGCCAGGCAGGCTCAGCCTGGGGCTGAGGCACTGGGAAGCTGCCCTGGGAGCTGGGAGCTGCTGGGATGCTGAGGCCGTGTGCATGTGCTCAGTATCCACGGAAATGTTCTTGGCAGTGCTCCCCGTGATCCCACCAGCCACTCTGTTTGGGTTAGGCCAGTTGGTCGTGGTTTGGTTGTTTTTTATTTTTAAGTAGGCATGAGACTTCAGCCTCCTAACAGTTTATGATGTTGGACATAATCCTAGGAAGTGGGGTTTTGTGCAAGGGCCAAAAGGCTTTTGATGTTAGGCCTGCTTCCTAAAGCTCACATGGTCACGAGGCAGAAAATGTTGGATACAGCTGTTGAACTTCTGGGACACACAGTCAGTCCTTGTTCAGTGTTAGCAGTGTCCTTAAGCTGAGGTATTAATACTGATTTTGTGGCAAAGGGCATCTCAGTGTTTGGGGTATCTTCAGGTGTTTGATCAGGTGTCTGAAGAACTACACAACCATTTCAGCTGTANCGGCCCTGCAGCCAGGAGGAGCCAGGCAGGCTCAGCCTGGGGCTGAGGCACTGGGAAGCTGCCCTGGGAGCTGGGAGCTGCTGGGATGCTGAGGCCGTGTGCATGTGCTCAGTATCCACGGAAATGTTCTTGGCAGTGCTCCCCGTGATCCCACCAGCCACTCTGTTTGGGTTAGGCCAGTTGGTCGTGGTTTGGTTGTTTTTTATTTTTAAGTAGGCATGAGACTTCAGCCTCCTAACAGTTTATGATGTTGGACATAATCCTAGGAAGTGGGGTTTTGTGCAAGGGCCAAAAGGCTTTTGATGTTAGGCCTGCTTCCTAAAGCTCACATGGTCACGAGGCAGAAAATGTTGGATACAGCTGTTGAACTTCTGGGACACACAGTCAGTCCTTGTTCAGTGTTAGCAGTGTCCTTAAGCTGAGGTATTAATACTGATTTTGTGGCAAAGGGCATCTCAGTGTTTGGGGTATCTTCAGGTGTTTGATCAGGTGTCTGAAGAACTACACAACCATTTCAGCTGTACATTGGTTGTTGCTCAAACAATCTCGAGGGTGGAAATACAGGTGTTGTACAGCCTAAAGGTAGATTGACAAATGTTTAAGCAGTTTGAAGATAACCAATTTTTCTCCAGTTTTGTTTCGACTTTTTTGTTTCATCAGTAAAAGGACTGTTGTATTAAATCTCATTATAAAACACATTTTGCACGTGCTGATTATTTTCTTGCCAGTAGTAAATAATGAAGATGCTGCTTTATTAGTTGAAGTCTATCCCAAAATTCTATTACCAGTAATTACTGAAATATTTGACTGATACCAAGAGTGAACCTTATCATTCCAGTTAAAAGGACTTTGCAGAAAATCAACTTTATTAGGCACGCAGCATTTATTTGTACCAGTGAATGCTGTGCTGCTGTAAGCTAAACCACTGGGTAACATTTCACTGAACTCACCAAATACATTCAAACAATGGTATATTTCAAATTAGAGTAGGTTATGATACCAGACGTAATCATTAAGTACCATCAAGGAACAGATGGCAGGGGAGGACACAACTGGTTTGCAGTCTGCATAGATTTAAGCACGAGGCCATTAAGCTATCACATTGCCATTTCTGATAGATTTTGGTCAATGAAAAATTAAAGACACATAATCCCTGATTATATGAAGTCTCAATCTGTGATTCATGACACTGGTAGTATTTCAAAATCACTGAAGTTCTCTCTGTAATCAGGAGTTTTTAACTAATGCATTATTGGGATAGATGCTCCTGTCTGCTTTTATTGCTATTGAAATTAATGTATCTTGTCATAAGTAGGTTGCTCTTAAATGTAGAATTGCTTAAGGGTATCTTTTACCGCTCTGCTTCCTATCGACTTCTAGACAGATTTGCCCTATTTTGCTGGGCTGTTTGCCACTGAAGCAGCTCAGTGTCCCCACCTCATAAAAGGAGCAGTTCAGAGAATGGATGGCCTTAAAAATGTCTGTAGTAGCCACCAGGATCTTACCGTTTTAAAAAACCGCTTTTTAAAGCTGTGGTTTTAACTAGTTCCAAAATAGACCTTTTCTCTTTAAAATTATTGAATTTGCATCTTGTATTTCCACCAGTTTGTGTCACTGGACCTAATGTATTCCAATAAACAATTGTTTTGCGTTAATAACAATATTATAAACATTTTACTGGTCATAAAAATTCAACAGCTCAGTACAAATACTTCATTAAAATCTTTAATAAATTAGTTTTCAAGAACTGTAAACTAATTTTAAAATGCTCTTAGAATGTTTTGGCAGTTCGTGTTTAGAATTTTATCTTTCTGTATGAGAAATAGACTTTATGCCTAGTAAAAAATATTAGTATGCCATGACTTGAACCAGCCTGAAAAATACAGTTCTACAAACAACATAAAATGGAAATGTGTACATTTATAATAATACAGCATCCTGCTGTATTATTTCCTCCTCAAGAGGGACAAATTAAGACATCAATACTTGAGATCATGAGCTATACTGACTAAATAAATAATATTTAAAATACTGTTGAGTGGATCAAGGAGACTGTTGAGCATCCAGGTTGGAGTCTTTGAGAAAATGACACCTGGTTACCAGTCCTGGAGGTGAAGGTGGGTTTAGTGTTTTCTTAAAAGAAGGAATCTCCTGTTCAAGGACCTAATCATGGTCCTTTCATAAGAGTGGTGTGAGGAGGAATCTGTCAGGTCTGTGCTTGGCTGTTCCATACACAAACCTGACAGTTCTAACACAATCTGAAAGGTAGAAATAAATCAGTGACTGAAGATTAGGGAGCTCTGCCAAAAACCAGCACAGAGCCCATTTGGTGGAAGAATCCCTCAGTTCTCAACGTTTACTTTTCAGCACAGGGGTCATTTTAGTAGATAGCCTATAAACAGTCTGTGTTTGTGATCATTTAATGATAGAGTGTGGTTAGAAAAATCTCAATTACTGTAGCACAGGGGTGAAGTTTGCACTGGAAGGTGCTGAGAGCAGAATTTCACTCTGGGAAACATTGGAAACAATCTTCTGTCCAAGTCACTCATCCTAATCATGACTTATGTATTAATTGAGAGTGTAAAAGACAACTGACCTCCCATGGCTGAAGAATAATGAGCCAAGAGGACATTCATTACCAAAAAATCAGAAAAAGGAATCTACCACCAGTAGAGTTCTTGAGGGTACATGTTTAATTAAATTAAAAATGATTGGTAGAGATTAGTACTGATACCTCACTACCTTGCTTTTACTGAACCTTAAAAACAGTGAGTTAAACTTCTTGTTACCACTACCTACTTTTATGTTCTGCTGAAAAAACATTAAGGGAGCTTGGAGTTCAAGGTTTCCATTGGACCCTTTGCCATAATCTTTTTGAAAAGTTTAAAATTACTAAAATAATTTTTTTCTATGCACCAGGTTGTCCCAAGGCTGACTTTCTGATTTTAATTAGTGATCATCTGTACTAGTAGAGCATCTTGAGAATGGACAGTGGAGTTTTGCCAAGTGGTAAAAATACAGTTCCAGAGCACGTCTGTGGCCCAAGTTTTCCCAGCAAAAAACTCACAATCTCAGTAAACTGCTTCCTGCAATTTAAGCCAACAACAAAATGCCAAACCAAAAAAAAAAAAAAACAAAAAAAAACCCCCAACTTTCTGTTTTAAGCTATGGTAATGAATCATTTTGGCACTAAGCAGGTCAGCTTGTCATAGAGGGAGGTGAGGTTGTTAAAGCAGCCCAAGCCTTCTCTGCTGATCCCCTGGTGTCATGAAGATCCAGTGCTATGCAAATGTTAAAGTTTTTGTTCATCCAGGATCAATCTCAATATCCTAATACAGCTTTGGAAATGAGGAAATGGAAAGCCTGAGCTTTTATGACGTTTGTGTTTTGAGTTCTTACGGTTGCACACTAATTTTGGTGTTGATGCTAAAATAAGAGCTGGCAGAATATCCAGGAAACCCCCGTGCCCTGTTTTGAGTGCTCTAAAGGGAGAGGCATCTGAAATGTGTGGCTACAGAAATGCTGCTGAAGATGATGAAAAAGCCCAGAGATAATCCCATGGTCATTAAGATTAGAGATGAAGATTAAGGGCCCAAATCGGCCTTTTGGAGATATGCATGTAGAAATAGGAGACTTCAGCTCATCTCTGTAGGTCAGCAGGATTTATTATGGATTTTCTCTTTTGATTTTAACAAATTTGAATGAATTCAGTGTGGACAAGAGTCCAGTTCTGTGCATCTGCAAAGCATAATTATTTTTAGCCCATTTAGTTGCTTTTTCAGCTACACGTTGGCTGAACTAATAAACCCAAGGTCACATCTTAGTCACATGGTTTGGCTAATATGTTCTAAAATGTCTTTTAACTGTTTGTAATATTTTTAGGAACATGGTGATGAATATTTAGGAATGAGACAATTACCCTGTCCTAATTTTCCAAGATTTATAATAATAAATACAGAAAAAAAGATACTGTGCCTACTGCTTTTCTTTTAAAAATGTCTGGGTTGGAGGTGCATTTTTTTTATGACCTGACTTCCTTTCCCAGCAGTGATTTTTTTTTATTATTTCTGTTTGTACTTACAAGGCAGGAAATGCTGATAGAAATAAAGTGAAGAAAAGACATAAATATATCTTTTAAAAAACCCTAACATGCTAAAAGTTAAGTGAGCTGTAAAAGGCAAATATAGTTTGTGTAGGTAACTTGTATATAAGTGAAAAATACATAATTTTTGTGCAGAGAATATGTGAGACTACCAATCAAAGGGATAAATTGCATCAGTGTAAGTCATGATACCACAATATTCAGGTCATTTTTGTTTTCTAGCAAATAACTCCTCTTTTTGCATTTGATTCTGACTCTAACCCTTTGCCTGTGTGTGAGTTATTGAATTCCGTTATTTTTGCACATTACCAGGATCATTCTCCATTGCCATACTATTTTTTGAAGGTTGTTCTTTGGCTTTTTTTCTCCTAAAAGTTTGCCAGTGGCTCTTCTGGAAAGTGTATTCTGTATTCCATTGTTTAAATCATTAATGACAACGTTGAATTAAACCAGAGCCAGCAGACACAAATCCCTGCAGGGAGCCCTGGTTTGACAGGGAAAAGTTGGTAGTTTGTTTTTGAGTGCAGCATCCCAGCCAGCTCTCATTTGTCTGATAATAATAATATCATTAAACAATACAATAATAACCATTAAATATCAAAAGTTACGTTGTGCAACTGTACGTCAAGGATCTGTAAAAGTGAGGAGCTTCACACTGGCCATCCCTTAGGAATTCTCTAAACATTTCAGAGAGGGTTGTGGGGGAGTGCTTTGATTGTGCATGGTTTTCCATGGGAGGTCCCAGGGAATGGTTGTCATGCTGTCCTGTGTGTGTTACGAGGTATTGAAAAAGGGTGGCTCATCTGCATTTCCTCAGATCCTTTCTGCTTTGTGGAGGAAGAAGTGATTGATTTCCTCCCTGATGCCAAGACAAACCAGAGAAAAATCTGGTAGTATGTGATAGTACATAACAAAATCTCCAGCTAATAATCCCTTTGTTGACACATTTCAACAATCTGTAAATATATTTAGAGCAGCTTTATGTGTGTTAGCACAATGTGTTTCATATTCATCATAAGTCTAAAAGATAAAAATGACATTTTGCTCCTTGTGCCTCATGGTAGTAAAACACCATCACATAGCCACAAAAACTTTGCTGTCAGACCCATTCCCTGGGAATTGGGGTGGGTGCTCCCAGTTTCAGGCTGCATTGCCAGCAGACAAGAATGTGGGACTGGCTGGCTGTGTCAGAGACACATTTCAAGCTCTTTCCATCTTCCACAACTCCTTATTGATTTGTGGAGGGAAAAACAAGGCATGGTAATCAAGACAAGGAATGGCTGTGCTGGCACATTAACCATAGCATTTGTTTGACAGAGAGAGCTTTAGAGATTAATGTTCAGCATGTTTAATGTATTCTTTTTTTCTTTTCTTTTTTTGCAGCAATCCAAAGTCTGCTAATCAGAGGATAAACAAAAAAGTAAACAATGATGCATCATTAAGGATTCAAAATTTGTCTATTTTGGTGAAACAAATTAAAACTTACTATCAGGTCAGTAATTGTTTGTTGTGTTAGGTTTTGCCTGGAATTATTTCTAGAGTTTCTTCTATAGTTATGGCTTTATGTGTAACTAGAATAGGATCAACAAGAGATACTTGCATGGATGATTGTGTAGATATCTGGTCAAATTTTTTACCACCATTTACAGGTATAAAAAAAACTGTTGTGGACACAGTTTTGTATAGCTTGTTTATAGAATAGATACTCTGTGTGTTCAGTTACTCTTGTGGTGCATAAAATATTATTGGTTGGTATTTTCTAAGTTGAAGCAAGTTTTGTGCCAGTGAGAGAGATAATGACATGTGCTTTTAGTCTTGTAAATCTTGGAATTTTTGTTGGAAAAACGTGATGAGATTTATTTGGCGTAGAATTAATTTGGGAATTTGTAGTAAATGCAAGTGAGGATCTAAGAGCTGTAAGAGAGCCTCTGAAGTTTGAAGCAGAAGTAGGAGCTGGTGCATTCCTGCTGAGTGCTGAGCTGGGTAGGGTGCTGTGCACGTGGGCATGCCACAGCTGGGCACTGCAGCTGTCACCAGTGTCCCCTTAGTATGGCTTTTAGTGTCCTTCCACACTGCCCTGCTCCTTCCTGCCAGGAGAGCCCAGACCTGGGGCAAAACCTTTGCTCTCATCTCCCCACGCCTCCTGGCCAACCTGTGCTGAAGTCTGCTGCTCCTCCTGTGTCCACACAAAATGTGTGCTTCCCAAAACTCGGAGTGCAGTGAGAATTCTCAGCTGTCACTGCCCTGACCAACCACGGGACTGCTTCCCAGCACTTCCCACCCTTCTCTCCTTGGCAGCCCCTGCACATGGATATATGTGCTGCCTGTCCATATGCTTATCCTTTTCCTAATGGAAGTCATTTTCCAGCAGGCATTAGTGCCCCACAACTGGTGCAACAGAAGGCACAAACACAGATAGGATTGATCTTTATTGGAACACAAAGCATTCCCCATCCTGCGCTGGCCTCATGGTATCACCAGTCCAAGTGCTCCCACACCAGGCAGAATTGCTGGCATTTAGGTACCTTTGGATGGTTCAGGATTGTGGATGTTGCTCCAAAACTTTGTGACAGAGCTAAGTTAATTAGAGCTTTTTTAAAATAAAAAAAACCACTCTTTTTAAAGAAATGGTAGAACCAGTCACCATGCCTTTAATGCTCCAAGTTATATTGAACTGCCCTTTTAACTGTTTTATATACTTCTGCCCCCTTTCCCTCACCAGTCTTTCAGGGTTTTGGTCACCATGCAAACATTGAAGGGCTGGTGTTTCTAGCAGGAGTAAAGGCATTTGCTCTTCAAACTGGAGAGCTCCTTTGAATCTAAAATTGCTTTTTGCACGTGTAGATACTCACTCCCTACAGTGCCTGCAGGGAGGTTTGTGCTTTGTGGTAGTTGAAGTGTTAAACGATGGCCTGTTTCACAGAGGGGTCAGTTGAGTTCCTGTCACCTGTGAAATCCCCCAAGGCAGGAAAGCTGGGGCTTGATGGATGCCTTGGAATCAAGCTGAGAGGCCTCCCTTAGCCTGAGCCTCACACCCCAGTGCTCCTGAAAGCTGCACCGTGCCTGGGGGTGTTCCCTGGGGATGCCTGGGATCCCAGGGGTGGGGACAGGAGAGCTCTCCCTGTACTGAGAGAGGATTTGACCCAGTGATGGAATCAGACACTGATGAATGTGGGAGTTTGGAATTTTTAGCATTGTATTTACCTAACTCTTTATTTACACTCCTCATTGTGAGCTTGTCCTTGCTGGTTTGTTCCACGTGCTTTTATAACATCTGTGGAAAACCTTCTTTCAATTTAGTGAAAAATCACATCAGTGCTGTGGATGTACTTGTCAAAAAGCCTGCACTGGTAGAATGTAACATTCAAAATTAAGGTGTTATGTTAGATTAGTCTTTTTTTTTTTTTCTTTTTGGCGCCTGCATCATCTCTGTTATTCTCTGGATTTACAATTCTGGTCCTGAAGCAGTAATTTGTGTGTGTCCATTTCTTGGCAGTGTAAGAGTGTATGGAACTGTACTCAGCAGTCAGTTCAAGACAAATTTTTGGTGGGCTCCAGAGGTTTAATCCACTGAGCATCTATGGCTCTTAGCAGATTTGACTGAGGATGTGGAAATCTTCAGTAAAATAAATGCTAATGAACTGTAAAAGTTTGTGCAAGCAAAGGCAGTGCTGAGGTTAACACCGAGTGACAGAAAAGGTGTCAGACATCTCTGGGGAAGGCAGAGGTGTTGTAAGGAAACAGGTGATCATGTCCATTCAGGACACATATTTTGGTTACTGCTGCTCATACTCAGCTTTGATCATGATCAGCTTTATGGTAGCATCATGGAATTATCTGAGATACTAAAAAATATCCACCCCCAAAAAACAACAAAAAGCCCCTCTAAAAATATATTATTTTCTTTCATAGTAGCTGTCAATACTCATTAAATACATTGATTTAAAACATCCTGCACTTCATGTCTTATTTTTATTTGAAGATCATCTTTATCAAAGTCTGAGAAGTACAGATGTCACGGTTGAATTTAATATTTGAGGATGTCAAAGCTGTTTTCTCCCTCCTTATAATTTGTCTTAGGTGTGTCCAATGTAGGGAATGTATATTTTGCAGCCTGCTATTAATCAATTCAGATAAAATTTTGATGTTGTATATTAACTGGTGGGAACTTTCAGGTATAAGCTGTAGTTTTCTACAGGTGTTTTTCAAGAAATACTGTGGTGTTTTTCAATTTGACCTAAGGCAAGTGGGCTTGTGTTAGGTTGTTGCTTACAATGTGACACCTGATGTGTGCCTTGGGATCTTCTGGAATATGTTGCTTTTGAGTAGGAGCATTTTTTTAATAGTATTGGATCTGTCACTGTGGAAAAACAAAAAAGCCTGACTGTAGGATGGCATCTGCTGGGCATAAACATCTGGGAACAGGAGAAAAGACTGTTCTGCTTCAGGAGAATTAGGCTCTGTCTAGACTGGGGATTTGACCCGATTACAGCCATTACAGAACTCCACTGGTGGAATCCATGGAACAGATAGGCAGAGCTACCCACTGGTGTGTGGCACTCCCAAGCTGAAATTCCATGTGATTGTGCAGGCAGGGGTTTGTATATTCACAGCTGGCCCAGTGTGGCTGCAGCAAAAAGCCCTGGGATTTTCACATCCACGTTTTGGCGAGGCCAAAGAAAACGTGAAATTAAGGAAATTGATTTTTTTTTTTTGCAGTAGAAATGCACCCTAGAGCCAGTAAAGCAAATATGTATCAATAAGTTAGGGAAATGTGAACATAATAAATGTAATTGATTGTGCTGCATTCTGAGACTCGGGATCTCGTTTGCTTAAGACCCCTAAGCCAGCTCATTGCCACGAGAGGATTTTGCTGTGTGAGGTGGTTGTGCAAACCAATAAAATAAAGCTTCTGTAGAAGTAACTCATATTTGTAAGTTTTTTGGGTTTTTTTTTTACTTAGAATGCAGATAATTAAGTATTATACAAATTGTATGCATGAAGTCCTGAAAAATATTAAAGCTGTTTCATTGTTGATGTTTGATGTTTGCTTTCATTCAGTACATATGATGTAAATAATGTTTTAATTGATTTTTATAGGAGACTTTGCAGCAGTTGATCATGATGTCTTTGCCAAATGTGCTAATAATTGGCAAAAATCCTTTTTCTGGTAAGTTTATTTTTGACTAAGATAAAAATGTATACTGGTGTGAAAATTTATATTCTTTCACTGGAAATAAAATTCCCATAGGGTTCAGCCTGTCAACAGAAGATTGTGTAAATACTTTAACAAGTGAGTGGTTTAATAACAATGAGTAGTGATTTAATAATGATTTTCTTTGTCCACACAGAGTCCACACTTTAAAAAACGTGTTCTGTCCCAGCCTCTGACCTGGCTCTCACTAGGATTTATACTGGGTGCATTTCCCAGCAAGCAGTGAAGCACTGATGGCACAAAGTTAAAGTTTCATGTACTCCCAGCAACTGCACTTTCAACTTCCTTTACCCGTGTCACTGCTGAGGGGATTGGCAGTTCAGTGCATCTCACTTGATCCAGCTCCTGATCCTTGTTTCTCCTTCCCCCAACCTCTCCTGCTTCTCTTGCATCCTTACCTGAAAAATATTACAATTACCTTCTTGTTTTGTCCCCTGAACTGACACTGTCTTCTCCATGCTCCCACCTTCTCTGCTTCCAGCTCTGAGAGTTGCAATTTTCAGACCAAGAAAATTAGCCTGTGTGGAGCCAGCTGACTATCCACAGCCACTTGGGAATCTCTGCACCATGCTCTCAATTCCAGAAGCACGGAGCAGACACACCTGGCCTGCATGGAGCCACTATGGATTGGGCAGAATTTATTTGCTTGGGTCTAGTGTGCCCCAGGTGTTCTCCTCCTGATGTTCTGACACCTCAGCAGAGAGGTCAGGAACTGCTCTAACAGGCTGTGTAGCTTCCCCTGGCTGTTTTTATTTCTTTGGGATGTCTTCTCTGCCACACTTCCGTGTCTGTGGGACAAGGGGGTTCCTCATGAGCCAGAAGAACCATCTGTGTTTCCTCACTTCCCAATCCCAGGGCTCATAACATTGGTATTTTCCATATGCCATCTGCACATATTCCATCTCCATAGGTACCTTGCTTTAATTCTTTTGGGTTTTACTTTTTTGCTTTTGAATATTGCTGCTTTTGCTTAAGAGGTCGCAGCTTTTTCAGTTCTTAAATGTGCAGCTGCTGTCATATGCACCAAGAAGTGTGAATGTGGTCCCTTCCTTTCCTAAAGAACAGAATGCATCGTGCTTTCATAATTTTGATCCCAGACTTTCTTAAGGTTTTCGAAAGACTCCGTGGATTTGCCTAGAAACCAGATTTACTGGAAAAACAGATTAAAAAAAACCCATGTCATAGTATTGTTTTGTAGTGACATTTGTTATTCTGTTCAAGATACTGACAGAAAATGTCTGTAGTATAAGATGGCATTTTATTGAAAATGCACTCTCAAACCCCACAGAGATAAACTGCATTCAGTTGTATACATTGGATTTTATGGTTTGGTCATTTTTAAGGTGTTGTCTTCGTGTTTTGGGATCTGTGGTTTGGCAGCTCTGCTGGTGTGTGCTTTGCTCTTCTGTGGGGATTTTGTTGGATTTGTGAGAAAATTTGGACTTTCCTATAGTGTAGCCATCACATTAAAAAAAAAAAATGTTATGCTTGGACAACATTCTTGAAGGTGTTTCAGCTGCCTGCTGGAGTTCAGTCCCAGAGTTTGGTCTGAACTAAAATATAGACCTGTTCTTTTGGGTTCTGTCCAGAACCTTTCCCCTTTGAAAGTTAGGACTGCTCTTGCTGTGTCAGCTTGGAAAAGAATCTCATCCCCACATGGATTTTTAAGCTTTTTTTTTTTTGGGTAAGTGCAGGGAAATGAAACCTCAGTGACCTTTGGAGACACTTACTGTGTAAATCTGATTGCATCAAGGCGAGCCCTGGAGTAAAAGTCAATTCCCTGATGAAGACTTGGGAAACTTAGGCTGGAGGTGTGATTTTTCCCCTTTGCACTTAAGGAATGATGAGTAGAGAAATCCCAGGAGATGCCAGATTGCAGATGGCAGGAGCAGGTACCAGAGGCAGTTGGCTCATGGAGGAAAATGCAAGGAGAAGGCTGGGGTTGAGGTTTGGTAAAATGGGGATTTTATCAGGAAATATTTCCTGAGCTGATTGGCAGGAAGGCAGTTGGAGGGGAAAACTGGAGGAGAGCTGCAGCTTGTGACTGTAAATGTTCAACTAAATTATAAAGGGATAATGATGAGACAAAGGGGAAGGGGAAAGATGAAAGCAAGTTCATATTTCTGGGGGAATAAGGCAGGGGAGGATGGAAGCCTACAGAGGGTGTGAAATTCAGGGAAGATCAAACAGTGGCACAGGGTAGGGACCAAGTTCAGCAGCAGGCTGATGGGTGTAGAAGAGAATCATCTATTTCTGTGGTTCTGATGGAGAAAAAGGAAGAAAAACAGAAGATGGGAAGCTGAGATGGTTCAGCATTTTGCCCTGTTCCTTCAGGGAACATGGGGGAGAGACAAGGAATCAATATTCGGGCAGACGTTTGAAAGGCAGTCAGGAGATGAAGAGTGAAGAGGAGCTCAGGGATTGCTTAAAAATTGGAAAAGTGTGATTAATTTATTGGGATAAGTGAGTGTAGGCTGTGAGCTGTTGGCATGGATTCCTCCTGTTGCAGTATTCCTGTTAACCTTTATTGATAGGACAGACAGCCAGGTGGAATTCCCCTTCTTCAGCTGAAGCAGCTTCTGGTGAAACACATTCCTTGATAGATTTTCTGTTTCTCCATAAAAGACTTCACTTCAAACCTTTGGGGTACAAGAAGTCTGAATAAATTATTAAAAATCTCCCATTTGAGTCCATGTTTTTTGTGATGTATTTATCTACCTGGGAAACCTCTTGAAAAATTAGAATATTCCTTTTCATTTGGGTTATACACATCATGTGGCTCCTTCCAAAAGCAGAAGCTTGGGTCAATGTCAAAACTATTTTGTCATCTTTGAAGCATTTGCTTCATGGCATTTATGTTCTAGATATAGAATATGTTTCTGTATTTAGTAGCAAGATGAGGACATTGTGAACGTAAAAAGTAAGAAACATTTTTATTAATCTGTAAACAGAGTTCTTTAACTTAAGCTTCTTTAGGAGATTAAGACGCTTAAGGCCAGATTTGGAAATACATTTTGATTTTTTGGATGTGCAGATGAATATCTAACACAGCTTTATAGGGAATTTAAATGAATTTGTCACCTAAACTCTTCCAGCTTGGGAGTGGCAGATAATTTAAGCACTTTTGTGACTATCTTGAGATACCTGAGATTACCATTGGAAACTTGATTGCAGGTCTCCAAAGCAGTTCTAAAAATGTCACTCTGAAGTTTTACTTTTTGAAGGGCTGAATTTTTATTTTTTTTTCCATTTGAAATTGTTATGGCTGTTAAGGTGTTTGGTGGCTCTGGAAGTCAGAAGTTCAATGGCACAATGGACTGAGCTGACACTCATCTGGTTTTCTAAACTAAATTAACATAAATTACATGGAAATAATGAGAAAGCTTTGTGTTTTCTGAGGTATAGGGGAAGAAGCTCTAATTACAGTTTTACAGTTCCCATTTTTTCTTCTTAGAGCCAGGTACTGAAGAAGTAAAAAAGCTCCTCCTGCTTTTGCTTGGTTGTGCAGTTCAGGTGAGTTTAATTATGTTTGTCTTTATGAAACTTTTGAATTACTGTTCTCTTTTCTTACTGTTTTAAGACTTGGGGTGGTATAAAACTTTTCTTCCTTTGGTGGTACAATTGCATTCCTTGAAAAATTGGAATATTCTGAATTTTAATTAAATGGCTACAACCTTACACCTGTTATTGCACAAATACCTCCAAGACCACCATAACCTTCTAATGGGTTATTAATTTCAATAGTGTTAATTTATCTGATATTATAAAGAAAGGAAGGAAATGACAAAGCACTGAAAATTAAAAACTCACTGCACTATTTCATGTATTTAATAAACTATCACAGAATCTGATTAAATAGCAATTGTAAGAAACCTCTACCTTATCCCATTTCAACTTGTTTTTCCTTTTATCATTTAATTAGTGTTGAAAGTCATAATTACTGTAACATGGCATAAACCACAGATTTACTGGTCACCAGAATTATTGGATAATAATTTAATCATGTGGCCATTGCAATGTCAGCTTTGTAAGTTTTAGCTCTTAAGAAATAAAAAAGAGGAATGAAAAAATACTTGTGATTATACATGTAAGTGTCTATAAAATAGGTGTCTCTATTTTTAGTGTCAGAAAAAAGAAGAATTTATTGAAAGAATCCAAAGTCTGGATTTTGATACCAGAGCAGCTGTTGCAGCCCATATTCAGGAGGTATTTTGGGGTGTTTTTGCTTTTAATTTTGGGGATTTTTTCGAGGTGGAATATTGCAGGAAGGGGAGTTGCACGTGTTCAATGGCAAGTAAATCACATATGTGATTTGCATATTGAGTGGTTGTAGTAAGCAAAAAGGCTTTATTTTTTCCCTTGATTCACAAAAAGATTTCATGATGGAGCATTTTGGAGTTATATTTTTAGAGCAGTACCAGAAAGCAAGTTTGTTGCTTCTTGGATTTCTTGGTTACATACAGCAAATTTAAGTTAGTGAAATCTTTATATGCAAATTTCTTTATAAAATACAATTCCAATCAAATGGATGTGGTAGGTGATTTATAATGTTCTTGTCACCTTGCCAGAAGGACAAGGTGCTGATTCCAGGTAGACAAAAAACTCTTCCTTTAAATACAATTAAATATATTTTAAGTGATTTTTCATACATTGTCCAGAGAATTTGACCTGTAGAATTGCAGCTTTATTTTCTTCCTGCTTCCTTTCTACTCTTAAAATTTCAAGAAGATTTTTTTTTCTCTCTTGCATTTCACCCCATGTAGGTAACTCATAATCAGGAAAACGTGTTTGACCTGCAGTGGATGGATGTCATTGTGCTGACACAAGAGTATGTTGAGCCCCTCCTGAAAAATATGGCATTGCATTTAAAAAGACTTATAGATGAAAGAGATGAGCACTCAGAGGTATGGATGTGGGTTGGTGCTTGAAAGAAATACATCTTTTTTTTTTATTTTTGATAATGCAGCTCAGGATTTTTATAACTAACAGTTTAATTTTCTGCTGACATTTCAAAGTAAGGTTTCCTGACTGGCAGAATGTTGTTTCAGAGAGTTCCTTTGTGCTTATTTGTTAAATAATGTAGGAAAAATGAAGTAGAAATAAGATAGGAAAGATAATAGGTGATGTTTTCCATGTAGCCAGACTGGGGAACATCTTCAACATTCATCAGCAGCTGAAAAGAGAGAATCCAAAGCTGTATCAGCTGCATTTACCAGGAATCAATAAGCCATCAATTTGCAAGCCAATCACTGAAAGCTGCCTGTTGTATTCTCGTGTCCTATTGTCCAGGTTTGAGGGGAGAAAGCAGAATCCATACCAGGGGAGGAGGTTTTGCAGGCTTACCCTGAGGCACAGTTGTACCATGTTTGAGTCAAGGAACAGAAGTGTATTTAATAAAAATGACGAGTTGTGAATCATCAGTAGTTCCAGGTTTGCCCCTCAGCAGAGTGGACGTGTCAATGTTGCAGTTATTCCAGATATTCCTTTGGCAGTTTTTCCAGATCACAACCTTGATAGCAATAAAACAGATGGCAGAGGATGGGGGTGATGCCTTTGTGCAAAGCAAAGTAAAAATACTTCAAACTCTGAGAGATGTTCGTATTTGGCTAGCACCTTTATTTATAGGGGGAAATGGGAATATTCCTGTAGATCTGATGCTTTATTCAGTTGTCAAGGATGCTGCTGCTCACTGAAGAACACAACTTTGTTCAGAGACACTCACTTATCTTTATTTTCAAAGAGGTGGTGTGTAGGAGACTGTAAAAAACTGTTGTTGTGGACTGTTGTGTTCCCGGTGTATGGGATGGCGGACGGAGACGAGAGATCTCTGCAAGCTGAATCTTAGAACTTAAGTTTTATTACAAAGAGCATGGGTGCAAGCTAGGGCCCTGCTTAGAGCTGCCAGCCACAGCTCAGAGCAGGCTCAGGAGGGAGAGAACAAAGGATTGAGGAGCAAGAGATAAGAGCAGATAAGAGAGCAATGGGGAGAGGGTAAGAGCAGGAAGAAGAGGAGTAAGAAGAGAGAAGAGAGTAGGAAAAGAGAGAAGAGTAAGAAAAGAGAGGAGAAGAGAGCGAGCTTCTTGTTACAATGCAATAAATCCTCTTCTATGTTGAATATTCTAATTTCCACTAACCAATCTATTACAAGATACAAATTCTATGGCATTTACATACAGCCTATAAGAATCCTTACATTACCATACTTAGCAGCAACCAGAGGGTCTTGCTTATCTAAACGAGAGGGGATTTCTCTCAGCTGGACATTCCAGCCTTCCAGTTGTTCAGCAACTAAGGTTTGGTATGTCAAAGGTTGCCTTCATTTCAATCTCACTTACAGTTTCTACAATTTTAAAGTCTTCCGTGAAGCAATCATATTTGCAAGGCTTTCCTGTTTCATCCTTCCCTACAGTGGTGGTTTTCAAGGAATTCACACCTTTCATTGCCCAGGCCATTCTGAGCACCGGTCATTTTTTGGGCTTAAAAGTCTGAAGTGAAAAATAAAATACAAAACAGCAGAAGGTCCTGCTGAAGAGCTGTGACCCTTTGCTTTAGGCACAGCGGCGCAGGCGGAGCTTTTGCCTCCTTCCTTGGCCCAAAGCTTTCCGTCCCTGCCGTGCCACTGCAGCGTTTGCTGTGAATGGCACGGCCAGAGCTGGCTCTGGGGGTGCCCCTCTGGACTTTTGGCCGTGCCCTGTCTCCACAGACCATCATCGAGCTGTCGGAGGAGCGCGACTGTCTCCGCTTCCTGCCGCACGCGTCGGCCGCGCAGTCCCCGTGCGGCTCCCCCGGCATGAAGCGCACCGAGAGCCGGCAGCACCTGAGCGTGGAGCTGGCCGACGCCAAGGCCAAGATCAGGAGGCTCAGGCAGGAGCTGTGAGTACCAGTCCGCACTCAGATCCTTCCCAAATGCCTCCCTGAGACACTATTTCTCTACAGAGCAATTCTTCATCTTTTCAGATGGTATTTTTAGTTACTGCTCCCCAGGAGAGGTCTTTTTATAGTACGAGAAGATTGGTGGACCCATGGGACGAGTGCAGCTTTTCATCTGTGTTTGTCTCTGTTTGTATTCATAATGATGTTTTGACCTAAATTTTGCACTCTGATGTCCCTGAAATCCTGGATTAAACGTGGAAGTCTCACAAGTCTCAGCATTTTGTTCTCAAACCGAGTGGTCATTAAAGGGAGATGATTCAGGAGAGATTCCTTCTCAGCACCTTGATTAGGTGACCTGTTTCCAACAAGAAATACTCACCTATGGTTAAATCATGGTTTAAATTCATGGTTGCAGATTGGACAAAAAAAATTCCATTCGAATGCTTTCCTGTCTCCTGCCTCTCTGCTCCTGTGTAAAAGCTTTCTTGTCTGCACAACCCTTCCTTGCTCTTGGAAACTGCTCCTGGTTCTGTAGGTCTCCGTGGGCACTTTGTCTTCATAGTCAAGGAGCAAATTGGAGCAGAGTGAGGAGTTGTTTAAAGAGAAGATCAATAACAGACCTGTGGAGAATCTGCTTCTCCCTGTAGCAATGTGTCAGTTGTTTTAGCAGAGTGAAGTGTGTGTGTGTTCTGAATTAAAATGCTCAACCTGCAGAGATTCAATATGTGTAGGAACGGCATAAATAAAGATTTATTTATTTTTTTAAATTCAGCAACGGAGAGAGGAGACAGGTAAATTAAATCACAAGCTGAAGGTAGCATAAGTCACAATTCCCAGAGTTTGTTGATCAGATCATTTCTAGCTGGCTGGATTAAGGATCTTGTTGATTTACTCCGAGGATCCCCTTCCCCCACTACAGCGTGGTCTTCATGAGGAACAGAGGACAAAAGATGGGGCTCTTTTTTCCTGATGTCTGTATTATTATGTGTCTCCTGCAATGAGCCCGCCCAGGATATTCTATAAACAGCTGCACCAAGAAAATTAGTGAAAAAATTGCTGTTATTAGTTTGATTGACAGTTAATAGATAGCCTAAACAGTGAACACTGGTATGTTCTGTATAATTTAGTCCAATCCTCTCCAGTCTGTAGCTGAAGCGTGCAATTAGGGCAACACTGATGGCTCAGAACAGTCCACATTTTGCAGTCTTATTTGAATTCAGTTGGTAAATAATTCCCCTTTACATTTAGCAGTATCTTAAAATACTGGACTTGGATGAATTAACTTCTGTCTGTAGCATTTAGTGTTAAATGCTCCATCTATTTGATAAATTTAAAATTACATTAATTCCGGACTTGAAAATACTCATAAAATTTATTTATAATCTGGTTTTGGCATTGAACCTTCGTACCTGGTTTAATGTGCAGTGTAGCTGATGTAATTTCATATAAAAGGTCTGTAAAGATTATTTTTCAGTTGGATGCAAACCAGGGAATACAGAAACTGCAAAGCTGGAAATTGCACACCTCATTTTCTGTGTGCTGAGTTCCCACGTAGGACAATAACAGGAATGTGGATGCTGATGGAGAAGTTACAGAAAACAGGAATAAATTTGTGTTTGTGCCTTGTTTCTGAGCACCTCTGGAGAGGGAATACTGTGACAGGGATGTTGCACTGAGCTGTGCAGAGCTGAGCCTCCTGTGCATGTAGGCTCAGTGACCTTTTCCAAACAATCCTTTTCAAAAAAGATCATTCATGGTGAAATTGGCTCCTTTTTAAAAACAACTGCTCTAGTTTTGTTTAAAACATACCTAATTTTTATTGGTATGATTGCTTTGAGATAGTATTATACATCTCTGTCCATTACATTTTCTGATTTTCCCCTTTTCTACTTTTATTTCTTACTTGTATTCCAAAATGTGGAATAATATAATAACACATTTGAATATGCAATGTATCTTTTAAGAATATTCAATATTGGCAGATTTTTCAACAGGAAATACTGTTTGTTCTGAGGTGCTTTTAAATTTTGAACATCAGGTGTTCTTTGTCTGAGAGAATTAAGTAATTTCTTTGTACTCACTCATGATTTAACAAATCCATTTTTTAAGGATTGGGAAATGAGTTGAAAGTTAAGAATGAGTCCTGTAAGAATTGCAGCATTCTATGTCAAATTGTTTTCACAGGTTTCTGAGTAGACTAAAACAGACACTGTGTTGGTTCCATAAAATTAAAATTCATTGTGTGTTTCATTAAATTACTGAGCTTATTAACAGTATCTTCTTCAATTGAGTAAAGACACCAAAACTCGTTAATTCTTCTCTGCATAAAAGGAAAAATTACAGAATTATAAAAGTGCTTTTAAAATTGGCTTTGCTTGACTGTGACAAGGGGTCAGTGCCTGGTTCTTCTGGAGAAAATTTGGACCTTTTGAATGTGTAATTTGAAATTATTCTGAGTTGACTTTTGAATGTGGATCTCCTGGTACACATTCATGTGTAATTGTGTGTGGTTTTTTTACATACAATCCATCACTGGAAAAATTCCCTGTTTCCTGCCCTGTGTGAGTAGGAAACAACTTAAAGCACAGTGAAAAGTCTAACAACATTTAAAATACTGGATAAAGACTAAAACCAAAAGATTAACTAAGTCATAATGGCATCTGTAAATTTTACACTCTGACGTCCCTGAAATTGTGGGTTAAAGGTGGAAACCTGACAAATCTCAGCATTTTGTTCTCAAACCTGGTGATCATGGGCAGGTTTCATACCATGTTTGACTGGTTTGTGTTTTCTCCTTCAAGGGAGGAAAAGACTGAGCAGCTGCTTGACTGTAAACAAGAACTGGAACAGATGGAAGCTGAACTGAAGAGACTTCAGCAAGAGGTATGGGTTTAATAATTTTCTTATTTTAAGAAAGTTGCCACCACCAGAATAATTCACCACTCTTTTTCTGATATTAAGTATGTTTTCATGTTGTTTTATTTTTTATTTTGCACTCTGAACCTGATCTTGTGTAATTTATTCCTTTATTTGGTATATTATGATGGGAAAAAATGCCTTGACTTAGGTTAGTATTTCTTCTCCAATTTTTTGTTCCTTCCTTCAAGCAATTTGCCACCAGTGCATGGTCTGAAAGGATCTTCTTAAAATGAAAGCACTTCAATTTTGTCTGGTTTTTCTTTATACTTTGTACGGTGATAATGAGGGGAAAAACCCTTCTCCTGGGTTGATGCTAAATTGTATCCCCATTCATCTGTTT
>VZTB01001458.1:107142-148156 GCA_013397245.1 Thryothorus ludovicianus
TTTTTTCCTATCCTGATTCAGCTAAGGGGAGGGGTGGTTCATTTAGAGGTTTGTTTGTTTTCCTTTCTTCCCCTCTCCCAAATTTGCCCTAAACCAGGACAACCCTAAATACATCCATAAATATACAACATATATAATTATAGTGAGTCCTTGAAAAACGACTTGGAAATAAATCATTATTTCCTTGGAAACAAATCATCCGCAACCCTCTACAACACATTAGATGTTTTTGCCGCAGCTCTCAGAATTAACAATCCCTTTGTGCATCCCCTGAGCCCTGAAGGAGTTGTGCTGTCCCTGTTGTGTGCATTGCTGTGTGTCCCCCTGTCCCAGAACATGAGCCTGCTGTCGGACGCCCGCTCTGCCAGGGTGTACAGGGACGAGCTGGACGCGCTGCGGGAGAAGGCGATCCGCGTCGACAAGCTGGAGAGCGAAGTCAGCCGCTACAAGGAGAGGCTCCACGACATCGAGTTCTACAAAGCCAGGCTGGAGGTGAATAAAAATCCAGATATCAGCCACAACCACCGCTCTTCTCTCGGCCGGGGCTTTTTTCGAAGGGTGCTCGGAGGTTGAAGCAGTGGGATGGGAGAAAAGGGTTGAGGCTTCTTGCAGTTGGAGGCTCTGGAAGCTGTGATGGGGAAAGTGCAGTCTGGCCTGCAAAACTCCCTTTATGATGCCTGAGTGTGGCTGCAGTCCACCTGGCCACTCAGCCATCCCATTGGTAAACCCTGTACAACACAGGGTGTTGCCTGCTCCCTGTGTCCTGCCATCCTGGCTGATAGCAGTGTGTTGGAAATGCAGCCTTTTGGGCTGAATTGACCCCCTCCTGCTAAGTGGCAAGCACAGGCTGTGACATTGGCAGCTGGCAGGCTGGAGCTCTCATTAGAGGAATATTGACACAGAGTGGACGGAAGTGATGGAGAACTGAATGGTTCCCACATTGTATTGGGACCTCTGATTTTCTTTAGATGTCTTTTAACTCTTCATCCATTTATCAGGTTTTCTGGGGCTGGAAGATGACCCTGGAGCATTTCCAGTACTGAGAATCCTTCACAAGGGTAAAACCTGTGGTGCTCTGACGGGGCACATGCTGGGATTCTGCTCTGTCTCAAATGTATGGCAGTCAGGTTTTTGTGACAAATGGCAGTTTTTAGGGAGTTGTCTCTGTGTCTAATGGTGTGGAAGTCAGCAGTGTTCACCAGAGCTCTAAGCTAACAAGGCCTGTGGAAGCCTCTATGAAGGATAGATTGGGAAACCCACAAAGGAATTAATCCAAAAAATATAGTAATTCCTTTCTCCTCTTGTAGCTCTCCTAAGGCAAAGCAATTTTCTAAGTAAAGTGTTGAGGAAATGAAGACTGTTCACATAAATGAGTTCAGGGCAATGGCATAAAATACACTAAAAAAAGATGTACCAGCACCAGGGAAGGGGAACTTAGAGTTCTGGCATGAATTAGTAATTTAGGAGAAAAATCAACGTGCAGGAATTTATCAGGCCATCATTCTGTCTGTAAATGCCGAATTTGATGGGCAAGTGCCATATGGTTTAAAAATTAATAAAGGAAAACAGATTAGCCTACAGGATTTGACAACAGTGGCAGTTTCATTTTCATAGAATGTTTAAACTAATAAACTCACTAAAAATTGTTTATGTGTTTTCATAGCTGATAAACTATTGGATATTTCAAGCATGTTTCAATAGAGATAGATGTTAATTTGTTGGGTTTGCTTCATTATAATTCTGTGTTAATATTTCTGTCGGGAGGAGTATGAAGTATATTTATGTGACCTCTTTTCAGATTTTGCAGCTGACTGTGCTGAAGTTTGAAAAGTTTTGTCTTTATATCATGAGGAAAATTGCCAATTATTTTACACATTACTTTCATCAGATGCTATTAAAAAATCCTCTATGTACCAAAATTAAAGTTGCTCAGGCCCTTTGAGAGTGACTGATTGTATTTTAAGATTGTAGTTGCATTTTCAGCATCATGGCCTGACTTTGGGCCCAGTGGCCTATAAACCTAATTTTGAGATGTACATGCAATAGTTCTTTCCAGATCACAGCCCAAATCACACAGATTCTGATGGTTTGATTATAATTATCAAAACTTTATTTGTTCTTAATGGCTTAGGGAATATTTCATTTAATTTATGTCAAATTTTATTTTCACTGGAATTCGTAAGTTGCATTTATGTGGAATTGCTGTAAATGTGCTTTTTATAAAAAGTCTGTTACAGCTGCCAGTTTTAGTTTAGGTTTCTGAAACTGGCTGTGATGTATATCAAAGTTTGTATGAGCAGGGAAGTGCTTCTGATTTGGGATTTATTTGTTGTTGTTGCTCCATTTTTGCAGGAGTTGAAGGAAGACAATCAAGTGTTGCTAGAAACCAAGACAATGTTGGAAGATCAGTTAGAAGGGACTCGAGCACGTTCAGATAAACTGCACGAGTTAGAAAAGGAGAATTTGCAACTAAAAGCTAAATTGCATGATATGGAGATGGTGAGTGTCAGGGGAGGGTGGCAAAGGCAACTGATACACATTGAATTTAATTTTCATTTTTAATAAAAGCCTTCAAAATAGCGGGGAAGAGAAGAAGTGTGAGGGTAAATGCAGAGATTCAAGAATAGTGGGATTGATTTTTTTGATGTAAATCAATTGTCACTTAAATACTGTGTTTGCCCCATGCACTTTGTTTCTTAATATTCAGAGGGAAGCAAACTTTGGAAGAGTAGGGAGTGATTGCTGTGGTTTCTGAGAAGAGGTTCTTTGTAATCTTTTTATTGTTCCCTTCAAAGTTCTCCCAGCTTTTCCCAGTTTCTCCCTATCTCACTGTTTAGGCAGATCAGAAAAAGCACCTTGCCCTTCCCTGTGACAACAGAGTAAAGATAATAGAATACAGATAATAAAACCCTTTGCACGTATTGAGACTTTTAACCTGTGAAATGTAATTTTCAAGGAGCGTGATATGGACAGAAAGAAGATTGAGGAGCTCATGGAGGAAAACATGACCCTAGAAATGGCTCAGAAACAAAGTATGGATGAATCTTTGCATCTTGGCTGGGAGCTGGAGCAGATAAACAGGACTACTGAGCTGTCTGAAGGTAAACATAGTTAATACTTGCCAAGTGATGAAATGGAGATCTCAGAGGCTGGATTAGCCTTAGGAAATGAAGTGTCCTTATTTCTGAAGTTCAGAGTTGTCCTCTGGAGCAATGATGATTCCCATATATCCATGAAGATACAGCCTACATGAGGAGCCTGTTCTTGTAGTTGTTGTTCAGTTAAATAGTGGTGTAAAGCCCATAAATACCTTGAAAGAACATTGTTTTGCCATTCAAACTTCTGTACTCTGCAGCACAGATCAGGAGTCTTCTTGCTTTGCTGTTTCCAAGATTAAGGAGAAGAGCTGTGGTAAAAACTTTAATTTTTCTAGCATAACGTGCTTGGATACAAACTGGATTCTGTGCAAAGCACTTCTGGAATTTGGAGATACCTCCTGAGTTGTGGGAAACAAATCTGTGCTGTGATTAGGAGCATTAGGAGAGTAGAACATATTTTTATTTCTAATATTTCTAATCCTAATTAACACCAAGAAAGCATTGGAAGGACCTTCAAAGGCTGTTAAATCCTCTAAGTTTAAAAATGCAAAATCCCAAGAACTCTGGCTGTTAAGTCACCTTTTATTTTAATAATGGTGTTTTTCTTCTGCAGTACCCCAGAAATCACTGGGCCATGAGGTGAATGAGCTGACATCCAGCAGGTTGCTGAAGCTGGAAATGGAAAACCAAAGTTTGCTGAAGACAGTGGAAGAGCTGCAAAGTGCAGTGGGCTCTGTGGAAGGCAGCAGTTCAAGGATTCTGAAAATGGAAAAAGAAAACCAAAGACTTAGCAAGAAGGTAAAAGTCAAGGTGTGCTTGGATTGTGTGAGAGCTGCCTGATGTTCTTTGCTATTTTCTTCCTAAAAGGTAATTTTATGAATTGCTGTTATTTTGAGTAAGGGATTACAAGGGTGTAAGCAGAGTTACAGTGTTTGTAAGTTTATGGTAAAAAATAAAACCTTCAGGAGGTTTTTTCTCTTTTTTTATTCTGTGAGAGTGTGACCAGTTTATTCAGAAAGGCGAGGGGAAAAATTAATAATATATTGGGGACATGATGAATAATGAAGGTGGTTTAGAATACTGGAGAGCATTAATTTGGGTAATTATGAAGCAGAAGAAAGTGTGTGTGCAGAGGTGGAGAGTGAGTGATGAGTCTGAGCTGAAAACTTGGTCCTGTGTCCTCATTTTAGCTGAGGAAGGGAGAAGGTGGGTCAAGGATTTGATAAACAACTCAAGAGGGGAGTTTGTCAAGTTTAGCTGTGCTGAGCTACAATAATTTACCCCTCAAATTATGTGTATAAAGTAGAATAATTTTGTCAGTGGTATTTGTAGAGAATAAAAATTACAAAAAAAAAAAAAAAGAGCTGAGACTAATTACAGTGGAGTGAAAATGTCTAAAGTTCCTGAAATAGCTTTGACTTCAGCAGCTATTTCAGGTGAAGGACTATTCTTAGAGTGGGTATGAGATAATTTAAAAAAGAAAATTAAAGAAATCCCTACTGTATTCCATACTTCCATAAGTTTTCTGATTCCTAAGAAGTGGTTTTTGGAGCAGCCTCTGTGTTGTGCCCAAAGGAAAGCTGGAAGGTACAAAAGAAAGGAATTAGGTGTAAGAAACCACAAACATCATTCAGGTCAACTTGGTGCCACTTAAATTGGACAGAGAAATCATTCTTGGGTATTTTAAATTTTAAATAGTTTTGCTCTCTGCAAGTTGGAACCATTTGACAAAACAAACCCATATGTTTAATTCCCAAGGAATAGTCTTAATTATCTCTTGAAATAGTTAAGTAAGATCAAACAGCATTCAACCTTCCTAAATGGAAAGGGTCTTGGAGGAGCAGTATAAATCTCACTGAAATGGAATTTTGAGAGAAAAAAAGATGCTTGAGGATATATCCAGAGCCTGAGAAAATCTGACCCTTTTATTTGCACTAAAGTACTTCATAGATACAGTGTTCTGAGCCAGGGAGGAAATTCTGGCAGGAGTAAATGTATTCCCAGAAGAAATTAATGTTTCAATTAAAGATTAGAAAATTCTGTCTCATTCTTTCCCTTAAGCTTTTTTTTTTTTTTCTATGAGGATGCCTTCAACCTAACTAAGACTCATTTTGAAGTACATTTTAAAACTTTTGTTTTTCTTCCCAGCTTGAGGAGCTGGAGAATGAAATTAGCCAAGAGAAACAAAGTCTTCAGAACAGTCAAAATCAGAGTAAAGATTTGATGAAAGAGAAAGCACAGCTTGAAAAGAACCTTGAAGCACTTCGAGAGAACTCCGAGCGACAAGTGAGTAGCAGCACCAAAAGTTTTAAAAATGCTGCTTTGTGCTCTGCTGGTCTCCTTTTGTAGGATTTCACAGACATAAAGGGGTTGTAAACGTAGTGGATTTGCCAGAAGGAGGTTCCTGCAGGAAAAGAGCTTTGCTGAGAGCTGCAGCCAGTGAGGGATGTGACTCGTTTGTGGCTGGGGCTTTCCTGGTGGGTTTAGAGCTTTGCAGTGTTTGTAACGCTCCCCTGGGCATCTGCTGGAATTGCTTGGAGGGTGCAGCTCAGCCAGGAGAGAAAATTGGGAACTTTGGAGGGAGGCCAGACCCCTCCCAGAGGAGGAGAACAAGTCCCAGGCAGCTGGCAGTGCATGAAGGAATGATGGAGTATTGATGGGAATTCCAGCAGCCTCGGGTCCAGCTCCATAATTCTTCCTTTGCACTGGGATGGGTTCCTGCTGTGGCTGCCTGGATTTATTTGTGACTGCCAAAAACTGGCATCTGGATCTTGGTAAAAGATGTGCCTGTGCCTGATGCACACTGGCACCTTCTGAGGTGTTGTAGGCGCAGCCACAAAGAAAAAGAGTTCTGGAAGTCCCAGATTTAGGAATTGAATCCTTCCGAATTAGAACTGCCATTGGCTTTTGTAAATTCTATTTATGCTTCCTGATGATATGGCCATTTAATTTAATTTAAAGTATAGTAATTTGAAATGCAGAATATTATGTTTTCAAAAATGAATATTTTTAAAGGCCCTGTTTAATCAGTGAATGAAATTCCAGAAGGAAGAAAAAAGGGAGGGTTAAAAAAACCCAAAACTTGGCATGGAAGGTTTACTTTCATTTAAAGACATATATCTTGTTCTAGGACTGATATTTCAGTGGGATTATTTCTACTTAAAAATAATACACTTAAGGGCTGATGGCTCAACAGTATCTTCCATATCTCTTCCAAAATACTGTGCTGACACTGGAGTTGGCTGTAGGAGGTTCATTTGAACTCATCCAAAATCACAGAGACATATATCAAGATTTTTTGTAGAATTGGGATTATAGAAGCAGAATTTGTGGACAGTACTTTAGTGACTTTAATGCCATGCCACGTGCACCAGAGTTGTGTTTTCAGGCACCTGTTACTGAGTTTCTGGTGAATATTCCAGAGCAGTTTGTCACTGCTGGGGGCAGAGCTGTGCATCTGTAATTAATAGTTCCATTCAGATTTCACTGGGGAAGAACAGCCTATAATTTTCTCAGTCTGTTTTTCATTGCAAGCAGCACTTTTGCTTTTCTCCCAAACAGTTTATTGTTGAAACATCCCTTACACTGGGTTATTAGTGTACACTTAAATATTGATCCAAACAATTTTGCTGGATTTTGCTGTCTGGTGTTACACGCCCAAATAATTCTAAATTATTTGAAGCAACCTAAAAAGTCAAGAAATACTAAAAATTAAGTTGTAAGTTCTGCCTTTGTCCTTGAGGTAAAGTTGGGAAAATGTTTCCTAGGACAATAATTCCAGTATGATTTACTTTCTCTGAAGCTGCTTTGGAACAGAATATCCAGAGGTTCTTTTTAACTCAAAAATCAGTGTAACTTCTGGTGTTTTTCTTCTCAAATTGTTGTTGACTGTGATCAGGATTCCCTCATCTCCCACCCATCACCTCTACTTTTTCCAAATGAAATCAAGAGATTTTTGTGGCTCCCCCACTTCCCTCCATCTCAGGTTTGGTTTAGAACTTGCTGCATTCCTGTTCTTTGTGGACACACAGCTCTGGAAAACACAGAGTGTAAGAAAAAACAATCTAAGTATGGATAAACACAAATTAAATTTGCTAGGAAGTAGGTAGGTAAAGCTTTCCTTTGATTCATGCTTTATTGGTTTTGGGTCTATGTTTATCTATTAATATTCAGGAAGAAGAGATTTGAAGATTTACTTTGTCATCAAATTTGAAATAATGTTTGTAATTCCTCACACAAATATTAGCAGAGTTAGAGATTTTCTTTAACTTAAAATAAAAGGTAAATATGAAATGATGGGTATCTTTTTACATATGGAAGCAATTCCTTGTTGGCATGTTGTTTATCACTTTACCATTTTTTTACCCAAATTAGATTAAACTCTTAGAACAAGAAAATGAACACTTGAATCAAACTGTGGCTTCTCTAAGGCAACGCTCACAAATCAGTGCTGAGGCAAGAATGAAAGAAATTGAAAAGGAAAATAAAATCCTCCATGAGTCTATCAAGGAGACCAGCAGTAAGTTAAATAAGATGGAATTTGAAAAAAAACAAGTCAGGAAAGAACTGGAACACTACAAAGAGAAGGGGGAGAGGGCAGAGGAATTAGAGAACGAGCTGCATCGTCTGGAGAAGGAAAATGAGTTATTGCAGAAGAAAATCACCAACCTAAAAATCACTTGTGAGAAGATCGAGACCTTAGAACAAGAGAACTCTGACCTGGAGACAGAGAACAGAAAGCTGAAAAAAACCTTGGATAGCCTGAAAAACCTCACTTTTCAGTTAGAATCCTTAGAAAAGGAGAATTCCCAACTCGACGAAGAAAATTTAGAGTTACGGAGGACAATTGAATCCTTGAAGTGTACAAGCATTAAAGTGGCACAGCTACAGTTAGAAAATAAGGAGCTGGAGAGTGAAAAGGAGCAGCTCAAAAAAAGCCTTGAACTGATGAAAGCCTCTTTTAAGAAGACTGAACGCTTGGAAGTCAGTTACCAAGGCCTGGACACAGAAAACCAAAGGCTACAGAAAGCCCTGGAAAACAGCAATAAGAAGATTCAGCAATTAGAGAGTGAATTGCAAGATTTAGAGACTGAAAATCAGACCCTGCAAAAGAACCTGGAAGAGTTAAAAATCTCCAGTAAGCGCCTGGAGCAGCTGGAAAAGGAGAATAAGTTGTTAGAGCAAGAGACTTCTCAACTGGAAAAGGATAAGAAACAGCTGGAAAAGGAAAATAAAAGGCTTCGACAGCAAGCAGAAATTAAAGATAGTACCTTAGAAGAAAATAATGTCAAAATCAGTAATCTGGAAAGGGAAAATAAATCCCTATTTAAAGAAATTGTTGTATATAAAGAGTCATGTCTGCGCCTGAAAGAACTGGAAAAGGAAAATAAGGAACTGGTGAAAAGAGCTACCATTGATAAGAAAACCCTGGTCACTCTGAGAGAGGTAAAAACAGGAGTTTCCATTCCCATCATAATCTGTTTATAACAGAAATCATATCTGGGTTTCTGGTTTGGGTTTTTTTTCTGCTTTTATCTTGGTACTAGTAACACTTCTATGCATTAGATAATCAAAATTTCTATAATCATAGTCATGAAAAGGTAGAATATCACATTGCTGGAACGTTTCTTCTTCACTGTCATGTTCCAGACCACAATTAAGTAGAAATTTGAAAGGGAAAGGGAGAGAGCACAGAGAAATCCTGTTTTAGTTACAATATAAAAGCTGGCAACTGGAAAGAGAGTTAAAGTTGAATTATTCCAGTCCTGTAGTGCTAAAACACTCTTCTCTCAGCACTCCTAGAACTAAGACTATGTTATATTATTTCACTGAAAATACTGACTGTAGCTTTTTTCTGTGCAAGGACTTGGTGAACGAGAAATTGAAGACTCAACAGATGAACAATGATCTAGAAAAATTGGCTCATGAGCTTGAAAAAATCGGCTTGAACAAGGAGAGGCTCCTGCACGATGAGCAGAGCAGTGATGACAGGTGAGAATGGCAGGGCCTACACGACAAAGAGGACACATTTTTTATTCATAAAGTGATTTTGCAGACTGGTTCTGTGCATATTCTTTAGATTTTTAAGGCACACTCGTACACCCAAAAAGGAACTTGATATTTTTGGAAATCAATTAGCTGATGTGCTTTCACATTCAGCTGACTGTGACAGTGAGTTGCCACTTTTTGTTGCTAAGAGACTCATTGAAGTATGTCAGGAGATACAGTTAATTATAATTAAAATGTTTTATGCTCTAGTCAGCAGCAGTAAAAGATAATTAGCTCAAAGTAGGTTTTTTCCCCTTTTTGTCTGCCTGTCTGACACAAATGGTTTTTATCACGTAGTGATTACCTTAAACTGTCTCACTCTTTCCTTGCAACCATTTCCTTCTAATTCTTCCATCCTAAAGGAAGCTGCATTCCCACTTCCCCTGCCTAGGAAGTGTCCAGTGCTTGAGTGTCTCCAGAACTTGGTGGTGGCTCCATCACTCCTCCACAGCTGCTGCCTTGACCTCTGTTTCCTCTGCTGCATTTTCCTCCCCTGCTTTATCCTGCAGGGATTTTGGGAAAATTGGTGACAGGAGCAAAGCAGTGTAGGCTTTTAGCCAAGCTTTACTTCCCAGTGCAGTTCTGCTATCATGATCTGTTCTTACAACTGATTGTCATGGCCATGGAGATTGATCTGGGGCCTTCTGTGTCCAAGGGAATCCAAATGAGACTTGGGGTTTGAATCCAGCTTCCCTTTCCCAGTGCTCTGTCACAGGGGTGGATGTGTTAGCCCTTCTTGGTTTCTGCTGTTGGCTTTCACCTGCTTTTCTCAGCTCCCAGATGAGTTCAGGAAAAGTTCTCAGAACTTGGACTGGTTGGATTTCTTCTGATTTAAGCATTTCTGTGTCACATACAGCACTTGATAAGCATTTGGTGTGTCCTTAGATAAATATACCCAACAAAAAGCCACCAGTCCTTGATCCAAGGTGAAGCTTAAACTTAGATGAGGCCCAAATGGAGCAACATTTAATCAGGTTCTAGGTTAGAAGGTTCTAACTAATCAGGTTCTGCTGCTGGCTTGAGCTCTTTCCCAAGCTCCATGTAGAGCTGGAGGATCATGCAAGGGCAATGTTTGTTTCCAAAGTGAAAGCTAGGATTGGTTTGATATGTTGCTCTGCCAATAAATATCCTGCTTTTCCATTGTTCTCAACTTCTTCATTCATCCCAAGGATACCTGGATTGCTTTTCTTACATAACAGTGCATTAGTGAGTCATTACCTGCTCATTCTTCTGGGTTCATTATGGATAAAATTACTTCTCAGTGTACTTTCTCATCAGCCTCTGTCATTTTGATGATGGAAATTAAAAATGTACCATTTTCCTCCTCCTGTTTGTAAAGAGCTGCTTCTGGTTTTAAAGAAGTGATCTTGGTAGCAGCTCAGGGTAGCACCTTCTGTTGAGGTCTAAACTGTCCACATTTTATGAGTTAACTTTGAAGTGTTTTCCATTTTTGCTTGTTTGCTGTCCTTGGACAAACAGATTGATGGGTTTTGACTCTGAATCCAAAATAACCCAACTTGCAGTTACATTAAAGAATTTGTACCATCTTTCATTGTTCAAAGTGTAAATGGGTATTGGATCTCTGCTGTTACTATTTTCCCTCCTTTGTTTTCTATAGAATTGTGTCATTTTTCAGTAGCAAGAATTACTTTTAGCCAGATCTGTGCTTCAGCTCAAGAAGGTGAAATACTGTATATTCTGCTACTCACAGGCTGTCTACTATTCTGTAAATCCTTGGGAATTAGTTGTCATATCTGCAAATCCCTGATTCTTCTCCTGCTATGTGATGCTACTGGACAGCTTTCTGCTTATTAATTCTCTTCCCATTGGTCTTCTGCTCCAGTTCCTGACTGGATCTGATGCTGTTGTCCATTCAGGAGTCTCCTGCACTTTATTCCCTTCACTAAACTGATGGAAGAGCCAGGATTAGAAAGGAATATATCAGTGGTTTGGTTTATTTTATCCAGCTGTGGGGAGGAGTGGGGTATTCTCCAGATTCTGAGCCACAAACAGGAGCTGAACTGCTTGAAGTGATTCATGAATATGGATTTTGATATTTCCCATAAAAAATGTGCAGTTCTAAATCAGTACAGTTTAATCTGACCACTTGTCTCTCAAATTGACATTTTGGGGGTTTTTGGTGCCCTTCAGTATCATGAATATGGTTAAAAATGGAAGCTTTGCACATCAAGAATGGCAACAGTCTTAAAATATCAGCAGCTGGGCTGAGTGAGCAATTTGCACATTGATGCACCAAACGAGTGTGCACCTGCACAGTCCTGTGCTCCCTCTCCTTCCCTGTCCTCCCCTTTGGAGCTGGCAGGAAATGGGAACTGATGAAAACCTTGCTCTCCAAATACTTCACATTGTGATTGAGTTCAGGTCCCCACTGGATTCGCTGGAGTGGAGCCAGAAGGAGTGTGCAAGCACCACTCACTAATGATGCAGAGAAACCCAGCACCCCCCTGGTGTGCCTGAATGGGTCTTTTTCTGCATCTCACATATTTTCAAAGAAAGGAGGAGTCAAAAAATGGTTTTGACAACTTTCTTCTGGTTATTTTTGACATAGGACTTGCTGTGGATACTGAGGTATCTTCATACTTTTGGCCACAGCACTCAGGGATTTTTGAATGTAGCTATGAGTCTGTTCTAGAACATTTTAGAATTAAAATACCTCAAATAATTATTTGAAATACAGACTCTTTTCTGTTGTTGGCCAGTAGGTACAAGCTTTTGGAGTCCAAATTAGAATCCACGCTCAAGAAGTCTCTGGAAATAAAAGAAGAAAAAATTGCTGCTTTGGAGGCTCGTTTGGAAGAATCAACAAATCTAAACCAGCAGCTGCGTCAGGAGCTGAAAACAGTAAGGAAAAGGATATTTTTTTATAATATTAAACAAGCTGTTGTTATTTCAATGCCTTTTGGGTAAGACAGCAAAAAAATGGGCATCATTCAGGTGATAGAAAGCAGGACAAAGGTGTGAATGCTTTTTTTCATGTGTTGAAATCACATGAAAAGTTTTTCAGTTCATTCACTGGCCACAAAAATGTCAGCTGGATAAATAACCTGGAGTTTATTTGATTTGGGAGGTCATTTCCAGTTACATTTTCTGGCCTACCTTGAGCAGCCTGAGTAGATTGGTTACTTCCTGGAATTCTGTCACCTTGGTTGTAGAATTTTAGTATAAAAATTGGGGGATGCAGTTACAAATGCTGAAATAAAATAGAAAACAAAGGTCTGCTGTTTGTTGGGTTAAACTGTCCATATCCATAAATAATTTGTGCATGATCTCCCTAAAGATGTACAAAAACCAAATTTACAAATACAGTAATAGCACTTCCTCTTCTTTGAGAAGGGGCACGGTCAAGTAATAAATTAATAAATTTAGACACGTAAAATGGAAGATTCTAAACCTAATTTAGGTTGTCCTAAATAATTCCAGGTGAAGAAGAACTATGAAGCTCTCAAGCAAAGGCAAGAAGAGGAAAGGATGGTTCAGAATTCTCCTCCAAGAAGTGGAGAAGAAAATCAGTCTGTCAATAAGTGGGAGAAAGAAAATCAGGAGACTACTAGAGAATTATTGAAAGTTAAAGATAGACTAATCGAGGTGGAGAGGAATGTAAGATTTGTTTAAAATTTTATTCTGGTGGTAATTATTTGTGGTGAGCTGTTCCAGTAATGCAAATGAGGATGCTGTTAAGACACTTTAATTTATCACCTCGTTTCCATCCCAAGCAGAACCTGAATTAAATACAGTGCATGCAGCAGCTGGATTCTGCTCTGTGGGATGCCATAAAGCACTTGACAGGCATTTAAAAAGGAAATGTGAGAACCTGAATTTGCCCTTTTGAATCCACAGCTCTGTCTCAGATGTCTGTTAGATAATCCCTATTTTCACCAATCCTGGAGGTTCCTCTCCTGTTTCTCCATAGGTACCACATCTGTCACCTGTTTTTCCGGTGATAAATCCCCCCAAAGTGTGTTTTGTTCTGCAGTTTTATCCCACCTTCTAAATCTCTGCACAGTCCTGCTGCTTTCTGTGGTCTGGAAAACCCTTCTGGTTTATCTTGGAGTCCCTGGAGCAGCTGTGAGCTGAGGTTTTGTGTGGTTTTAACCCCCTAGAACGCGACGCTGCAGGCGGAGAAGCAGGCGCTGAAAACGCAGCTCAAGCAGCTCGAGACACAGAACAGCAACCTGCAGGCTCAGATCCTGGCCCTGCAGAGACAGACTGTGTCCCTGCAGGAGCAAAACACAACTCTGCAGACTCAGAATGCCAAGCTGCAGGTAATGCTGCCTTAGTTTGCTTCAGAAATCAAATTAAAGTTTGTTTTTTTTTATTTGAAGGACGACTTAAAATACATCGTTATCGTTAGCTTGAAAATCACATTTGGCTTCCCAGGGAGACATGGGAAAGAAGGTGATGTGAAAATAATCTACACCTAGCAATCAAATAAGGGTTTCTTTGGTGATTAATAATTGCATTTTTAATCCTTTGTCCAATGGAAAATCTTGACTTTATGCTTAGAAGTAGAGTATATTCTCTTATTCAGTCTTCCAAGATTCCTTGGGTTTTTTATTGTATTTATACATCTAAATTAGGTCAGGAGAAATAGTGTACCCAGCCATATTCTAATAAATTTTAGTGAAGCTCTACCTAAGAGGAAAATCAAGATACTTAAATACAGAAGATTTAAAAAAACAAAAAAACAAGAAAAGAAAATGGAAAGCTACATAAATATGTGAAGACCTGAATTTAGATAATTGAGAGGCAATAAAAAAGGTAATGTGTGACCATTGAAATGATAAAAATGGTTGTCCCCAGAATCTTGCAGCTCTTCTGGCCAAAATTCAGATTTTGCCCTGATAGTTTGGTAAGGTTATTAAATATACATCTTTTTTCTTTAAACTATTTAAACTCTTTTTTCTTTTCTTTTTATTTTGTAAAATACTCTTGTTAATGGATTTAATGCTTTTTGGAGTTGTAAGAATCAAAACTCCTTCAAGAGGGGATAAAAACCCCACAATGCAGCAGAAATAGTGAAGAGTGCCAGAAAGGGTGGAGGGTTGATGGAAATCAGGATGTCAAGGATATGTTTAAAGGAGACAATTAATGCTTTTGGTGAATGCCTGGAGTCTCCTCCTGGCTCTTCCTGGAAAGAACTTTGTCCTCCCATGGATGCACTTTCTGCTGCCACATTGAAATGTCATTAGTGCACAGCACTCCAGTAAAACAGGACATGGATGCACACCCTGTGCCTCCTCTGGTTCTTAAAAACCAGGAGACATGACATGGAAATATCCCATTTATCCAGTTGGGAGGGGTTTGCTGGGATTCAGAGCTCTCTGAGCACTTTGTAATGCCCTTCATCAGAAATCCCCAGGAATATCTGTGTAGTTCCTTTTTTTGCCTCATGCCCAGCAGCACAGGCCTCTCTGGCAAGTCAGTTCTCCATGAACTGCAAATCCAAGTTGAAAAATGTTCAGGAAAATCAAAGTGATGAACTGTTTGCTAAATCAGAAGTACAGACGTAGCTGCTCTACCTGGACTGTGACAAAACTGTTCCTGGGCAGCTCATTCTCCTTTTCCTCCAGATGCCCTTAAGGAGCAGCCATGGGAAAGGGTAACTGGGAATTCTGACCTAGCCAAACTCGAGATTCAGCCTGGGAAGTTTCCCAGCACACCCATGCCATCAGACATGACTTCATTTCCAGTGAAAGGTTCAGCTTTCTCATCTGTAACAAAGAGCACTGCAGTTCCAGCAGGAAGGGATTTGTTCCCTGGTAACAGCAGGAACTGGAGTGAGAGAGGGAATTTTTTTTTCCTTACTAGATACCCCAAGGGTATTAGAAGGCTCAGTAGTTTGTGGTTTTCATCTCTTGAACAGAAAAGAGAAGGAAACTGGTGCAGGTCGGGTGACAGCACCAATTCTTTAACATATCCAAGGATTTCTCCAGAGGCACAAAAAGTGAAGTTGTTGGTTGATTGGGACTTTTTTTTAAACTGTCTAATGTTGAAGGCTTTATTGTATTAATACACATTAATACTGTTCTGGGACAGTTGTTGGAGAGCTGGTGCTGTCCCACAAAAGAGCACAGAACAGAACATGGGTAGTTCCTCCCAGGTGCTGTTATTTATCTCCCTCTCTCTGTTAAATGGATGCTCCTGTTGGAACTCTGGTTGTGGAGGAATGCCTGGATACCGTGAAGATTTCACATCGATAATGCAGAATTTAAAAGTAAATCATTTTCTGTGCCAGACGGAAATAATTTTCTGTGACATGACTAAAATAAAGTTCCTTTTATTTTAGTCATGTCACAGATTTGGCTTTTATTAGGATCACTGGTGATCCACTTCTCCACGGTATCTTGGTGCTGGAGGAAAATGGCCCTGTCAGCAGGATAACATTTTAACATTTGAAAGGTAAATAATAATTTGATCCATCCCTGTCAATTTAATCATCTGCTTCAATGCTTTCTGCCGAAAAATACTCTCGGAACGTTTTAAATTGGAGCATGTGAGAAAAGGTTGTCAGTGGAGCAGCCAGAAGGGTCAGACCTGAGCAGTGGGAGCCAGGAATAACGCCGAGCATTCCCGGCTGCAGGTGGAGAACTCGACGCTGAACTCGCAGAGCACGTCGCTGATGAACCAGAACGCGCAGCTGCTGATCCAGCAGTCGGCCCTGGAGAGCGAGAGCGAGGCGGCGCTGAAGGAGCGCGAGGACCTGAAGGGGCTCTACGAGGCCCTGCTCAAGGACCACGAGCGCCTGGAGCAGCTGCACGAGCGCCAGGCCGCCGAGTACGAGTCGCTGATCGCCAAGCACGGCAGCCTCAAGGCTGCTCACAAGAACCTGGAGCTGGAGCACAAGGACTTGGAGGACAGGTAAATGCTCAGGAAAGCGGGTCTGCCCTTCAGCAGAAATCTCTAACACAATGAAATCACCATCACGTAATCACTGAGGTGTAAGACTTCAACAGAGGCCGTTGCGTCACAATTCCTCTTTTTTCCTCACATGGAGGTGTGAATGTTGTCCCTGCAGGTACAATCAGTTGCTGAAACAGAAAGTGCAGCTGGAAGAACTGGAGAAGGTTCTCAAGACGGAGCAGGACAAAATGCTGCAGCAAAGTGAGAAACATGAAACTGTGGCAGCAGAATATAAAAAACTTCGGGATGAAAATGAAAGGTAAAGAGAGTTCTGGCACCTGCCGCTGCAGCCTAAACAAGTGCTGTGTTCTTCACATTTCTTTGATGCTGTTATTCCAAATATTCATGATCCTACAAAGATAATCATTGTATCCTGAGGGGGACATGTGGGACAAAGGGGCATGGCAGGGCCCAGGAGGGACAGAGGGAGTCCAGGATTGGATATGTGTAAGCTCCACGATTGCTGAAGTTTGGGCCATTCCTGGCTGTTTTGTAAGATTCTTTTATTCTGAAAAGTGATATCTTAAAACCAGTTGTGGTGTAGAGATGCTGCTTTGTGTTTAAACTTCCAAAGAACAGTGCTTGGCTCAAAGGCAGAGCACATTCCTAGGAGAATTAGGCTGGGATAACTTACAGTATGTGATAGTAAGGAATTTGTGTATTTTATGGAGTAGTTGGAAATGTCACGTTTCAGAGGGGGTGTGGGTAACAAATTCATTTCCAGCACTCTTTGATGATGGTGTCGTTGCATCCCAGGCTCAATCACACGTACAGTCAGCTCCTGAGGGAGAATGAAGTGCTCCAAACTGACCACAAGAACCTGAAAACATTATTGAACAATTCCAAACTGGAACAAACACGGTTGGAAGCCGAGTTCTCCAAACTCAAAGAACAGTACCAGCAACTGGATATTACATCAACAAAGCTAAATAATCAGTGTGAGGTATGTGGGAATTCTGCTGTTTGTAATGGCTGGAATCATTGGAATATTTTTATAACTGTATTTATAGGTTCATAAAATCACATGAAGTGCTGGAGTATCAGTCATTTATAGATTATGAAGTGGATCCAAAGACTAATTAATTTGCTTCCTGTACAGGCAATACACAATTTCAAGCTTATATTAGGGAAACTAGTTTAAATTATTTAGAGTGTTCCAGAGGCTTTTATCAGTTGATTCATTATTTAATTTTGAGTTTGCTTTGACTCTCAGAATCCCTCTGTAGACCTAAATTTTCTTGATTATCTCATGATCTCTGTGTAAAATACACTCACATAGAAATGCATGGGCAATTTCATCTGTTTTAACAGCTGCTCAGCCAACTTAAAGGAAACCTGGAGGAGGAAAACAGACACCTGCTGGATCAAATCCAGACCTTAATGCTGCAGAACAGAACATTACTGGAGCAGAACATGGAAAGCAAGGATCTCTTCCATGTGGAGCAAAGGCAGTACATGTGAGTTGTGAAAACAAGGAAATCACTGTGATTAGGGCAATGACACCAATACCTGCTGTTTTTAAAAAAGCTTCTGTTATATTTAGAATTTAACACGTGTGCTGCTTCTGAAATGCTTCTCTTCAAAATAAGAATTTCAATGATAAATGTAAAGCAGATAACTCAGAGTACAAACATTATATTTGTAATTCTGAAGGATCAGTGTAACTGTCTTCGTTACTGATGATGGAAGTGGGAAATAAAAATTATATTTATTCCTCATTCTACTACTGGCAAAGTTTAGATTTGTAATCATTGTATTTGTAGATTGACATTCATACATGAGTCTACGTACATTGCAGATTAATTCGTAGATTTGTAAATTTCTTTAGTGGACTTGAGAGGAGAGAAAATGTGCTGATCTAAATGATAGAGCACTTTATTTAAAAAGGAGGAATGTGGAATAAAGGCAAATGGGATTATATTCCATTTTATATCATGAAGTTCAGCCTGAGGCTGATTGTTTGCTGTATCTCTTGCTTTTTCAATAAGAAACAAGTGTAATGTAAGAATTCCTCACAAAAGGTGACAATTTTCAGATAACAGATTCCCAGGGGAATGTGCTGCCCACCCATCCTGTGTACGTTTTTGAAGCATAACTGATCTTTAATTTCTGTTTGCAGCGACAAACTAAATGAATTGAGGCGGCAGAAGGAGAAACTGGAGGAGAAGATAATGGATCAGTACAAATTTTACGAGCCATCTCCACCTAGAAGGTACTGATGAACATGATTTAAGATAAAACACAGCTCTAAAGCCTGGCAGACCTGTTCTGTTCCCACTGGAAATCCACAGTCCATTGCATTCATGGGAGCAGAATCACGTCTGTGCCTTGCATAAAAATTAGAAGACTCTGCAGGCCTAAGCAATGTGTTATAAATGCAGTGAATGTGCTGTGTTATTGGTGACAGAAGGGGCAACTGGATCACCCTGAAGATGAGGAAGCTGATCAAGTCCAAGAAGGACGGGAACCGCGAGCGCCTCAAGTCGGTGACGCTGACGCCCACGCGCTCCGAGTCCAGCGAGGGATTCCTTCAGCTGCCCCACCAGGACAGCCAGGACAGCTCCTCCGTGGGCTCCAACTCCCTGGAGGATGGGCAGACCCTGGGCACCAAAAAGAGTAGCAGTGAGTACTGCAGACCGCTTTGTTCCGTGAATAAACCTTGGCTAAACGTTGGGAAAGACTGCACGTTGTGGAGGATTTCTAAAGGTCGTTCTTAAGTCTGTAGGAATGAAGCCTGAATTCATTTATTGAGGACAGAACTTCTTACAAACTCCCTGAAGTGTTTGGGCAGAGTTAGTTTTTAGCATTTCTGTTTCTCAAAATGCAAGTGTTAAAATACTCTCACAGTGCCTGGGTAAGATGAAGCAGGCACTGGTACTGGGTCAGGTGAGCAGGGTTTGGGATATCATGTCAGGTGTCATCACAAGGACCCTTTTTGTTTCTCCCTCTTGTCCCAGCATGTCTCTTTCCCCTTGTCTTGGAAGTGTTTTCCAAGCTGTGGCTGTGCTAACACCCTGGAGTTGCTAAAAACACCTTCTGTCCGAAGGTGTTCCCACAGCATCTCACAAAACCAACCACGAAATTTGGATATGCAACAAGAAGTGTTAATGTAGAAACACAACCTGTTGAAAATACAGGAACTGTTACTGATCCTAAAAGTGGAGTGAAGTGGTTGAGAGGGAGAACAAGGAGTTACAGAAGTGTGATTAGATAGAATATTCCAGGCACAATTTGACCTTGAAAGATTTGATAGCCATCCCATTAGAGGGCCCACGATATATAAGGCCAGATTCTGTTTATTATTATTTATTATCTATGTTTTTTGTTTTTCACTCTTGGCATGAATCATAAACTTCCCAGTTGCTCACAACTTGAGAGGTAATTACAGCCAAGCTATCAGGATGTAATGGTTCTATCTAATAACTATGCACCAAAAGCATTTTGGCTGTGCATGTAAAAGCATCAGAATCCATGTGCATTAACAGTCACTTCCAATCTTTGCACTACTGCTTCTAAATTTAATATATTGGGTTTCAAAAGACAGCAGGTCTGGGGTTTGTGCCAGCTGTGAATTACTATAGCCATTATGATATGAGTTTTTTTCTTCTGTGCTTCTTGCAGAAGCTTAGTCAAAGTTAAAAACATCCCAAAAATGCTGTTCCAGGAAAAGTTAAAATCAGATCTGTATTTTTTTAATAACTGAAGAAAATAGTTCAAGGGTACATTTTAGCACTTTTGTTACTAACTTATTCCTTTGGGGAGCTCAGCCTTTTTCAGCCTAAGCTTCAAAACAGGTACTTCTAAACTTTTTTTAAAAAACAACTGCTGCTGCTTTTACATCCAAACCATGAGTGGTGTGGAACTGGGGAGTGACTGAAGCTGTCCTGGGTGCGTGTCAGTGGGAGCTGAGAGTGTGCACGCTGTGGTTCAGCCCATCTGCATCTGTGTCAGCAATGTCATGTTCTGGAAGGGCTTTTCTGTGACAGTTTTCTTTGCATGATCCTTGGGACCTTGTAGTGTGCAGTTACCCTCCTGGGGAGCCACGGCTGCAGTTACGGTGGCTGAGCCTCAAAAGAGGTTTGAAGCTGTTCAGACCTCATTAATTTTCTACTCCGTGGACCTTGTTCATGTTCCCCTTAATCCCAGTGTATTTATCCACAAACTGGAAGGGCTGATCTAATTCCGGATCCTACCCTTCCTCCATTACACATGTCGCCATGGGAACCACGGTTTTGGAGAGAATTCGGATGCGTTTTGTGCCAGCTCAGCTCCGACAGTCTCTGAGACAGAGATCTGAGACAGTTTGTGCCTCACAGAGCAGAGAGAGTATCTCAGTGTGACGAGTGCTGGTGATGGTGCACATTTTGCAGTCTATTTCTTCTGCTCCTAGAGTGACCGTAAGTCCTAAATCCTGGGATTTGGGGTCCTTTCTTTGCCGTGGGAAGCAGTCTGGCAGTAGCTGCTTCCACTGAAGGAGCTACAGGAGGGAGCAAACGTGTGAGTG
This sequence comes from Thryothorus ludovicianus, assembly GCA_013397245.1. NCBI lineage: Eukaryota > Metazoa > Chordata > Aves > Passeriformes > Certhiidae > Thryothorus > Thryothorus ludovicianus. The sequence goes on from VZTB01001458.1 coordinate 127,714, forward strand.
CCCACCTGTCTGTGCCAGTGCTCAGAGGTTGGAGCTGTCTGTGCTGGCTGAAGGCAGCTCTGGCTCTGGAAGAGTTCTGTGCCACCCTGACCTCCAGCATCTGGGGAAGGAGCTGGTTCCAGTGGGAGCTGCTGAGGTGGAGTGTCCTGCATGTCCTTGAGGAGGCAGGAGAAGGCAGCTCACCTTCCCTGGCACGAACCAGCATGTTCCAAGCTGGAGGACTGAGTATCTGACAGAGGGATCTAGAGGATACACAGGGCTCACACCCCCCATTCCCTGTCAGAGATACTGATTACAAATGTATTTGCTGCGTGTGACATCTGTAGTTTTCCTCTTCTGTGGGTGGTGATGGAGATTGTGTTTTCCCAACACAGGCCACTTTCTCATGCAAATGTTTCCAGGAGAGCTGTTATCTCCCTGGGAAAGGTGATTTGGCACAGAAATCAGGTTACCCTGTTCTCAGAGAACACCAGTTGAGGTCTCACAGCGTGGCCAGGGCCTGTGCCTGATCCCTGTGGGAAGGAGAGGGTGCCCAGAGGACTTTTGCTGTTCAAGCACAGGTTAATCAGGAAGTGTGTGCTCCTGACTGCAGGGCTTCACCTTGGCTTTTCATGCCTGCTGGAAGAGCCTCCTTCTTCCCAGGTACTGCCTACAAATTATTATTGATCACAAATTATTATTGATCACCCCAATGATCAGGTGAGTGCTGTGGATGTGACGCCTGCCCTGTGCAGAGCTTTTCCTCTGGATGGTGCCATTCTGAGATTTTTCCAGAGAAAACCCAAGGCAGGCAGAGGTGATTTTTGTTTTCTGTGGGCAAATACAGATATCCTTTACTGACTTCCACTTTAGTCATTTTGGGGGTTTAACAACTTCCCAAGGAATTTGGGTTGTTAGTAAACAGTCGTTTCTGCTAGGAACACCAGTAGCAGGCACACCATGTCACAGAGGGAATAAAAGGAGTGTTCTGGGCTCCATCTTCCAATGCTGAGACATTTTTAAGATTTCTGCCTCGTATTTTCTTCTGTGCATGAATAAAACAATGTCAGGATTTTAACACAGAATTCCCCAGAGGGTTTCAGGCAAGCAGGAGAGTCACAAAGTGGGGCGTTTCCTGCTCAGTTGACGAATTCTGCAATATTCATCATTCTCAGCTCAGAAAGCAAGAAAGTGTTCATGGAATACTGAAAAGAAAAAGAGTAGTTGATTTCTGCTGTAGCTCTGCCATCCCAGTGTTAATTGTTATTATTACTATTCCAGGACATTTCCTGAGGTGCATTCTGTGCAGATACTACTGGCACAGTTTCCCCTTCATGCATTTTGCTTTTCTGATGCAGGGTTTCCAGGACATCAGTGCTTGCAGGGGAGTGGTTCCTGGTGGGAAAAAGCCATAAATCAGCCCTTTTGGAGGGGATCTGTATTAATGGACAGGAAGGACAGGTGACTCAAACAGTCTGTGAGCATCCTCTGGTTACTTTTTCATAAGATTAAATGAAGAGGAGTCAGTTATCTTCCATAAAGGATTACAGAGGGATGAGTTATTTTGTCTAAAAAGGGTTATAGAAGTTGCAGGGGATTTTTTTTTTTTCTGTGTTGTCTTGATGACAAAAAGTAGGAATGGAACAGAATGACCTCTGTGGTTGGAGTGGTTTGTGGACCTGTTTCTGATGGCTGATGGAGAGGGAGGAACAGGGAATATTTCACTGCCAGGGTAGCTCGTGCACTTGTAAATGGTATATATGATATATATGCACTGCTCTGCACACAGAACTGCTGTGTGCCAGCCTGGGGGAGCAGGGCACACCACCCAAAAGGGGCTGCAGAGACAAAGCAGGCAGAGCATGGTCTGAACCCAGAAACCAGAGCTGCTGCCATCTCTGCAGAAATCACCACTTTGGGGAATTCCGTCTTGTGTCCCCTTCTGGATCTTTCCGTGGTGGCTCCTGTGCCTGGCGTCAGCCCCCAGACTTAGCCAAGGCAGGTCAGCAGTTCCTCATGCAGAGTTCCTGACTCCAAGGACAAGATTAACTCGTGACTTCCCCCTCCTCCCTCTTTTAATACTATTTGTAATTTTAACCCTAATTCTCCTGGTAGAATTTAACTCAATTTTCCTTGGGCCCTCCCAAAACGTTACAGCAGCACTCACATTTGGATTTTCTTTTGCTGTTTTGGGTTTTTTTTTTTCCTTTGGTGTTTTTCCAGCTAAAATATTTGCACGTTTGAAGCAGATTGATTTTAGTATTTTGCCAAAATACTGCCCACAAATTACATTGATCAGATGGCCCTTGCAGGTTTTCTATGAGACAGTAGATGACCAAAGTTATTACTGAGCACAAAATGGAAGAACTGAAGATTGATAATAGACTGTGTCCTTTTAGATGTTCAGGCAAAACATGACAGAAGTTATGAACCCCCCAAAATAGTGATATGAACATTTTTTAATGTAGAAGTTGTACTTAGAGTTGCTTTCATTTCCAGCTTCTTTTGCTTCACATTTTTCTTTATGTTCAAAAAAATGTTATTTTTCACAGTAAAAATTACATTGTGGTCAATTCTAATCACCTGCAAAGAAGTTACATTTATTTTTTTGAGAACTTCAGACTGTATTACCTTCTGCACTGTAATTTTCAGTGCATTTCTGAGTTATCTGTGGAAGTTTTCCTAGTGCAGTTTTCCTGTTTCAGAGTACTTTCATATTTCATTATCACCCAGAAGCAGGAGAATGATAGCTTTTAGCATAGCATACCTAGCTTAAACTCAGACATTCATTTCTGTCCTTAGTTTCAACATTTAACTTCCATCTGTTCTTCTCCCTTTTTTTCTTTCATTTCCCTGTTTCCGTTTTTCCTCATGCTATGACATAAAAGTGGGTGCACTGAAAAGACTGCCCTTTTTGAGGAACAGACCGAAGGAAAAAGACAAAATGAAGGCCTTCTACCGTCGCTCCATGTGTAAGACTTTATGACAGTTCAGCTTCTTCTCAATGGCTACACTGGCTTCCGTTACTAATTTTTCACTAACCTCTCCCTGGACTGCGCTCTCTTTTTCCTCCTCTTTTGCAATGTGCAAGTCCTGCTACGGTACAAGGAGCTGGAGCTTTTTTCTTTTTTACTTATTCCCCCCACCCCCTTTTTTTTTCTTTTTCTTTTTTTTAAAAAAAAAACCAACTTTGGCACTGAATACTTTATGCCTGTGCAGCTGTGCACACACACGTAGCCACACGTTCCCATGCACATGCATATAATCTATTCAGTGCCTTGTGACTGCATATATTTGTATACATGGCTGTCTATATACACATGGCCCCATGTGTATATGAATTTACAGTGCACTGTGTTAACGGCGATGGTTTTAAATGACATGTTCCGTAAGCCTTTTGTTAAGAAGTCACTGTAATTTTATTTTATTTTTATTTTTTTTTTTTGTTTAAAGCAAGTGTAGGAGATTGTGCAAGGCTCTCTGGTGGTCTGTCACTCTGTGAGCGTTCATCAGTTCTCGTTGCCAGAATGCTGCATTGATTTCTTTTGTTTGCTTTTATTTTCTAATGAGGGGTGGACAGTTTTCTCGAGTTTGGGGAAGTCAAGGTGAATATCATCAGATGTGGTATTTTTCAGATCCTCTCTCTGTTGCTCTGTAAACCCCAGTGTGCCTGCAGTAACCTGCACTGTACAAGGATCCCGTGTCAGCGCCGGCACTCCGTTGTATGAGCACCCGTGCCCGTTTTGTCCCCGCTCATCCCATTTTCTCACGGCAAGCAGAGCCTCTAACAGCACCTGGCGCATGGCGATCCCTGACAGACCTGTTTTGAGCAGCTCCCCGGGGCTCAGGAGCCCGGGTCCCCTCCCTTCCCGCCGAGCTGAGCCGGTTGCATGCGGTACCCGGGGTGTGGCTTTGCTGCTGGCGGCTGCGGGCGCTTTAAATGCTTAGAAAACTGTCCGGCCTTTGCGATGCGAATTGACAACCCGAGCAGGTATTGCCCACGCTGATCGTTTGCTTTCATTTGCATCCCAGCCATGAATGACCTGGTGCAGTCCATGGTCCTGGCAGGAGGACAATGGACAGGTAGTTCTGAGCATCTGGAGGGTCCTGATGATATATCCACGGGTAAAAGGAGGAAGGAATTGGGAGCTATGGCCTTCTCTACTACAGCTATCAACTTTGCCACTGTCAACTCCTCCACAGGCTTCAGATCCAAGCAGTTGCTAAATAATAAAGGTATAGGTAGAAGCTTTTTGCACCCTGATGTAACTATGTAAATATTGATTTGGCTTAATGTTTTAAGTTTCTCAGTCTTACTGATTGAGTTGCAGTGCTAAGATAATGAACTGGTTTAATAACTGCAATTATAAAATGTTTCAAGGTTTTCTTACAGAATGTTTCCTAAGTAAAAATGGATTGCTTTGAAAAATATTTTAATTTTTTATCGTTTCACCAATGACAAGTATTTTAATAATCTTTCCACTTTTTTTTTTTTAATTTTACATCTTCCTTTATGTCTCTGTGTGTAGATACTACGTCCTTTGAAGATGTAAGTCCACAAGGTATTAGTGATGATTCTAGTACAGGATCGAGAGTTCATGGTAAGATGTGAGCTGTAATGAAATGAATTAAGGATATATGATGTGAATGTTAATGAATCTGTGAAAATACAGTGAATGGCATCATTTCAATGAGCATGCTCTCTCTGATTTTCATATCTCTTGAATGTATTGTATCATTTCTTTAGATTCTTCCTTTCTCTCTTAACTACTACATCAGACAGATGTTCTGTATCTCTGGTAGAAAGTATTTGTGAAGTGCATCTGAACAGGATCAAAACGTTTTCCCTTTCAGTGGGAAAAAGTTTTAACTTCCATTTGGAGTTAATAGTAAATAAAGGAAGTTAGCGTTTCAATCTTAAAAAAATCAAATCTGGCCTGAGTTTTCAATGTTTATTGCTCAGTGAACCCCAAATTTGCCATGTGCTGTAGTTTATAAAATCATTACGTGTTCCTTCAAGCAAAGCTTTGAAGTGAAAAATAGGCTATTAATAGAAGTTTTAACTGTACCATAAACATTTACAATGAGTACAAGCAGCAGACATTTTTGAGGCCACTAACAGTGCATTTCCCTTGTATTGGCTTAGGAGTACAGGACTTTATCTGTGCAGATGCTCTTGCTCCTCCTGTCCGTGGCATTCCAGCCCTGTGCAGGGTTCCCTGTCAGATCTGTTGTAAGTGACCTGACCAGAGCAGCCCCTGCATGCCCCTGTCTGAGCCCTGCTTCCCCACTGAGCACTCCGTTTCAATTCTAAACTACACTCTTTCTCTTTTCCTCTCCTCTGTACCTCGCTATTCCTGTAGTGCCCTTTTCCAAAGTGTCCTCTTGGACTGCCTGGAAATTCCTTCGCTTTCTGATCTGTAAGAAACCACTTTGTTCCCATGGGCATGTTCAGCCTGGGAGGTCGTGCATGATCCTCTGAGCATTCTGTCAGCAGAATGTGAAGGTGCCATGTCCTCTGCTAAAATGTTGTTCATCACAGTGTCTCCTAATTTTCCATTCAGCTTCCAGACCAGCCAGCCTTGATAGTGGCAGGACATCCACTAGCAATAGCAATAACAATGCTTCACTCCATGAAGTCAAAGGTATGCTGGGGGTGAATTCACATCCATGCTTCATTTCCATTCTTTTCTCTGTAAGATCATCTGTAGAGGTTCAAAAACCCCCACAACCAAAAAAACCCCCACTGCAAAGCACAGCATGTGCTTCCTTGAGCGTTTCACAGCCTTCATTCCCCCAATTAGAAGCACAGGTATTTTATGCTTTTAACAAATATTAAAAGTGTGGTGTTAATTTTTAAGTTACCAACTGTTTTAAACCAAACCTAGCCCAGATAACATTGTTACAAAATAAGAATTCCCCCCCAAATTACTGTAAAAGCTTTTTAAGCTGAGAATTTGCTCTTTTTTTTTTTTCTCCAAGCATCCTCCTGCACTGCACTGCTGCTGTGAGCTGTGTGCTGTACAACTGCACAGAATGGCACATGTGATTCATGCTAGAAACCTTTATATTTTGGTTTTGATAGATTATTATTATCATCCCTGGATTTATCAGTCTTCTCTAAATTTTATGCATTAAGAACCCTGATGTATTTTTGTATCTCATGGCTTTTTTAGCTGGAGGCTGTTGCACAGACTAGACTAGAGCACTGCCCCTCAAGTCTTCATTTGATATTCGTGGCTTGCATCTCTTAAATGGTGTCTGTTTGTTTGGAAATTCAGGAATGGATGCTAGCTGAATATTTCTAATAGTTTATTTTCTATTTGTTAGATCGTTCCCTTCTGTAAAAGATCCCTTGAGGTCCTACAAGAGTAGGCATTTCCACCATAAACAACTTATCTTGGTTTAAACTTCATTTCATTTCTTAGGAGTGACATGAAGCTGGAAATATTGATTATGCATCAGTATTTTTTAAGCAATTCATAGTTAATGACAAATGAAATGAACTGGTGTTGTGGAATTTATTTTGCAGCTAACACCGTGTGCTTCCTTCAGGTCCCAGTTGTAACAAACTAGGAGTAACAGCAGGAATTTTTGGAGAAGCAGCATTCCTGAGTAGTTCTTGTTGGAGAAAATATTTTCTTTCCACTCAATCCTTTGTATTTCCTTTAACATTTAACTACCCTGTGCCTCTCAGTGATGCTGAACAAGAGTGGAGATGTCTCTTTGGCCTTTTGGAATACAAAATTATGTAGGTGGAGGCCCAGATTATAAGTGAAAGGTAGTTTTTATTAAAAAAAAAAATAATCATGCCATGTTTGAAGAGCTGCTAAAGGTAAGTCAGGGGAGTGCAATTTTACTGAGTGAAAAATAATAACTGGACTTCTTTTTAGTCTTTTAAATAGAATGAATGTTGGTAACGTTCCAGATTTGAGTGGGGCTGTACAGGTTTCCAGCTTTTTGGTGCATTTCTAATGGCAATACTTGCTGCCTTCCCCCCAAAGCAGGTGCAGTGAACAGCCAGAGCAGGCCCCAGAGCCACAGCAGTGGGGAGTTCAGCCTGCTCCACGAGCACGAGGCGTGGTCCAGCAGCAGCAGCAGCCCCATCCAGTACCTGAAGGGCCACACCAGGTCCAGCCCCGTGCTCCAGCACAGGACGCCCGAGGCGCCGGAGGGCCGTGGCAAGCAGACCAAAACGGGCTCCCCTGGCAGTGAGGTTGTCACCCTGCAGCAGTTCCTGGAAGAAAGCAACAAAAGGAACTCCAGTGAGGTCAGTTCTAGAGTGTTTAACTGTGCAGTGTCTCATCTGTGGGCTCAGAATTAACACAAGGCACAGTGAGTGGGATTCCTTAAAGATTTCTTGGAGCTGTCGGTCACATCTGCATTGAGAGGTCACAGGCACTGTCTCCTGATGCACTGTCCACTCTCACCAGCAGGAAATCTGTGGAATTTTGCAGCTTGACCCTCTGTGGTCCCTGGGTTGGGGAGGAAAGTCAGCCTGTACTGACAGAGCTGTCCAGTGTGTGGGATGCCAGGCCTCAGAGTGGGTTCACTCTTCTTCTTCCAGACCAGCAGCAGCTACTGTCACATCTGTCCTGCATCAACAGCAAGGAAGATGTTTGATTTAATTCCCTGAGGAAACTCTTGTCTGCTTCAGTTTCATCTTCTTAACAGTACCCAGAAACAAAAAGTGACTTTGGAGCGTATTGAAATCTGAGAGGAGTGAGATGAAGGGAATGTTTCTGTGAGTCTGTGACAGTTCCTAAGAAGCCCCAAATCACCTCATCTCTGCTGGTATTCTAAGTTCTGCATCCCTAGTTGTTGAGCAGAGCTGCCCAAACTCATGTAGGATATCCCACTGTAGGATAAAGCCAGCCAGTCACTGTGACAGGGGCTTCTCAGGAGTGAGAATCCAGGGTTGTCTGGGTCAGGTGACGCAGATCTGGAAAAGATTCTGAGTTTTTTGGTTAGATACTTAAAATGGCTCTCACCTGTGGTCTCCCTGAGAAGGATTTTTGGGGTTTAAGCACTGGACAATACTCTTCTGGCAAAAGGAAATAAAAAACCCCAGCTAAGTCATCAAGCCAGGTCTGCTGCTGTTCACAAATCCCAGAATCTCTTTTATGGCCTCACAGACTCATTCTGGCTGAAAGGGCATTCAAGAGGTTTCTTTCCAGTCTTCTGCCAGAGTATTTCCCTAATGCCTTTAGCTTAATTCTTCCCCAATTGTCTCTGGTACCGTTTTGAAAACAATTGCAATCTTTCTTCACTGAGTCTGAATATTATTCACCTAAACTCTTTTTTTTTTTTTGTAAACTGTGCAGAAAACTCGAATGTTTAAAACTGCTTTGAGAGCTGAGAAATTTAAAAGAAACCCAAATCTTTATAGAACTGCTCTTCATTTATGTCCACAAAAATTGCTTAAGAAGAGGTAAAAATTGCAATTTAGAAACCTAGGTTTTCTGGTTTTTTTACAGATGAAATCTGCAAGTGAAGAGAACCTTTTAGATGAAGTGATGAGAAGCTTGTCTGAGTCTGCAGAGCTGGCAGGGAGGGAGAAGCTCCGGAAGCAGCCGGCAGCTGCCTGTGGGATCGTGAGATCCCTGAGTGTCAGAAACACGGTTGATTTCTCAGACGGACGCTCCCTGAAACCAGAACAGCTGGTCAGGCCCAGCCTCCGGAAGAATGAAGATCTCTACTTCAGTAGCTCTCCAATCAAATTCACCCCCGGTGCCCAGGGCAAGGCCCGGCCCGTGAAAGAAAAGATCCAAGCAACTGTGACCCAGCGACAATCCAGGGACTGCAACCCCTACGCCACCTTACCTCGTGCCAGCAGCGTCATTTCCACGGCAGAAGGAACCACCCGAAGGACCAGCATCCACGATTTTTTGTCTAAGGACAGTAGGCCGCCCGTGTCCGTGGATGCAGCCCCGGCCCCGGCCGACAGGAGTGCTCCGCCCAGCTCCAGTGAGTACTCGGCCCTGCGGGTGTCCTCTCCTTGTGTTCACGGTGTGCCTGGCAGGGGGGAGGCAGCTCCCTCGCTCACACCTCGTAATGTAGGAGCTAACTCCGAGCTTCCCAAGCCTTCCAGGGTGGAAAGGCCAGGTTGTCGTGAGAGGACTTTGCCGAGCACGGGGGTGTTCTGGGATAAAGCCAGCGGGTCTGGGAGCGGCAGCGCGGGGTCCTTCGCTGCACCCCAGCCGTTTTTATCCCTCAACACCGAGTTAGTCAGCAATATCAGTGGGTTGCCCCCGAGATCCTCCTCCAAAGCAGCTGATCAGGCCAATGTGTCGGCGTTTAGGTCAGTGCTGAGGAGCCAGGAGCAGCCTTGTGCTGCTCCTCCAAAGGCTCAGGGTGACCCACAGGCAGCTCCGAGCAGGGACCCTGACCCTGGCGAGGCCCAGTCCCCGCTGCTGGTCTCGGAAGATAACCAGACCCTGTGGTATGAGTATGGCTGTGTATGAAAGAAAGTTGTGTTGTTAAATATATACGTCTAACATGCCGTAGAGGTGTTCTCCATGTCCACTGGATGACAAGAGAAAACTTCCCTGCAATGAAGGAATCATTCATTCCTGGTTTATCCTCGGGATGGTTGTTCCCTACGGTCGGCGGCTGTGGACTGTGGCATGTTTGAATGTGGAATTGTAACCCCACCAAAGTCTGCATGAAACATTAATTGCACTGTGTATATTTTGCATGCCTTTATAATACAAGCTCTATTTTTATTTGTCATGCATAGCAAATATTTTGGTGTTTTCCTCTTGGTTACTGCTGCATGTCAAACCAAGCGCATGCCCAGGACGGCGCAGGGAACAGCATTCCCGGGACAAGGACAGCACTGGCAGTGGTGCTCGAGCTCTCAGGGCCATCAGTAACACACTGATCATCTGCTTGGAGGCAAAAAGACCTTTTTTCCCCCTCTCTTCTTTAAAAAATGTGGTACTAAAGGAAAGAAGCATTTGGAGAGATCTCAGTGTCTTCTTACCCTTTTCATTTATGCCGTGTCATAAATGCAGGAGGAACAAGTGCCCAGTAACTCAAATAATTCAGTGCCTCTAGTTTGCACAGTAAATATTAATCACTGTACATACTGAGTAATAAACACACAGACCATTCATAATCCTAAACAGAAATGACAGTTCTTACAAAGAGGTGATAAATAGTTGCATGATACACAGCACTTGTCAGGAAAAAATGACCTGTTCCACCTTTTCCCCTTGGTCTGCTTTGTCTTCCCAGTCGTGGGTACAACTGTTGTGAAATGTTTGGTTTTATCAGGGGTCAAATAAAAGGCTCCTTGTGATGTATAGGAATGAAAAACTGTCTTGAGTATGGTGGAAATTCATTTTTTCTTGTCAATGGAAGTACCACTGATATAGTAGAACATAAATGGTGTAACAAAATGACAGAAAATGTTAAATTATCACAGTTAATTAAAGAAGAAATAACAAAGTTGCTTGCAAGGTTATGAGAGGATATGAGCTCTTCAGCAAATAACTCTTAAATTCCAGATAAGCAGCTAAAAAGAAATGTTGAAAAGTAATAACTTAATGTGCCACTGTTTCTGAACGTTCTTGAAACATCTCAATGGTAAATTTTAACAGAGTTTAAAATTGTATCAGATTTAAGCTGTAATTACACAAGGCTTTTGACATGAGCACTTCTTTGCAAGAGAACATTGGTTATGCCCGTTGTGGGACCTAAAATACATTATAAAAAATTAGTGTAGCTAAAGGGAAAATAATTAAAATTGAAAATATATATTGAGAACAACAAATGTCACGTTCTGTTTGTACAATTGCATTTATTCTGCCAGCAGTTTTGTGGCAGTCACAGAGCCACTGTGTGGGCTGAACTTTTAATTCTTTAGTGCTTAATTAGGGAGGGGCAATGAATCCATAGCTCCCCAAGGAAGAGCAGCAGATCCCCCATGTGGGAGTGTGGAAGGGTTCTGTTTTACATTCCAGGAACAAGGGGAGGATACTGAATGTCTGTGGAGAATCAAATGGCTGTTTGAGGATATGGCACAGTCCTTCCCTAGCTCTGCTCTCATCATTGTCCTGATAAACCTCTCACTTCTCCCAGTGCTGGGCACAGTGAGGTATTGCTGTGTTCCCTCTGGAACTGTCTCAGCAGCAAAAGAATGAGAAATCTGAGATATGTAACCTTAATTTCACACACATTTAGTCTCACAGAGCAAGACCAGTGTTGTGGTCTTGGTTCATGCCATTTGACTTCACTCCAGTTCATCTGCAGTTGGCGTTAGGTTGGAGGTGAAGAGCACTGGTACCCCAAGCAATGTGTGCACAAGGCATTTTGCAAGTTCCTTCAGGATTTACAGTCCTAGCTCTGAGCCCTTAATACAAACTCATCCTGTGCTGCCAGGGTCTGGCTTTTCCTCCCTGTGTTATTTTCAGCCCTGCAGAGATGCTGCTCAGAACAAGGTGTGTGGCTGCTTTAGATCAGCTCTGGCTGCTGAAGTCTTGGGTGTGCTGCTGCCTTCTCCTCTTGCTTAAGTCCTTAGACAGTCCCACCTACAAAAACTTCCAGTGTTGTCCCCACCTTCTCTCTTAAACCCCAAGGGCTTCAGAAGAGCCAAGCATGAGTTCCTGGAGCACTGATGTCTCCAGTCTGCTGGAGTTGGAGACTAACCTTGTCCAGCTCCAGCCACTCTGCACTGGTTTATAAATTTGCAATGAATGTATTTCAGTTCTGAGGAGAATAACTTGTTTTGCTCCACTGAGTTCAGCAGCAGCAGAAGTGTTCTGCTAGAGAGTGTTTAAAAGCTCTGAATAATCACTTTGTTTGTTACATATGAAAGAAAGGAAATGCTGTCATGAGCAGAAGGATTTCTTCTTTGCTTTACTTTTTGGTCTTTAACAAGAAGTTCGTGGATGTCTGTCCATGTTCAAATAGTGGAAGGTTCTATGGAATTCTTTCCATTCCCAATCCCTGCTGCTCCTCAGCCATGTGCATGGCAGGCTGTGAAACACGTGGAGCCTTTGCTCATTCCTTGGTTCCTGCTGCCTTGGACAGTGCTAAGTTAGGACTTTGCATGATGCTGATAAACACTAAATTATGTGGCTGCTGCCCAGAAAGGTTTTGTTGTTCAGGCTCAGCCTTTGCTCCCAGCTGAGGTTTGCCTGGAGCAGGGTTTGCTTGATGCTTTGCTTTCAGTGAGTGTGAATTCAGATGCTGCATTTTGCATGTTGGAGCTGTTGCATGCAAAGACAATTTTGTGGTTTGTGGAACTGAATGTGAACGTTTCTGTCCGTGTGCAGCAGGTCAAAATACATTGAAGGAAGTGCTCTGCTGGGGTTGTCAGCTGTGATTCCACCCTGTTATTGCTTTTTCTTTCCATTCATGCACAAGTGTAGGGTTGGTGTAGCTGCAGGTGATGTATATCTGACTGTGGCTGTTTTAAATGCTGAGATGAACATCAGTGAGCATAGCTGAGCAGACACTTGCAGTGAGTTTCTTCTGTCCCTCTCCTCTGTCCTTTCCTCCTAAGAGCAACCAGAAAGTGGTTTATGTATCCTTTTGCTCTCCTAATGAGTAGAATGTATTTTAATGCATGACGGGTTTTGTTCATGTCCTGATAAACACAATGAATAACCTGAAATGCTTTTCTCTGCAGATGTGGAAGCTATCCCAGAAAGCAGAAATTCAAAAAGCAGGTCTAGGGAGCAACAAAGCTCCTAATTCTATTACCCACTACCTGAGCTGTGGGCCAAGTGGTGAGTTTCGTGCCCAACCTGTAAATGAGATAAATTTCATTTACAACAAACTAACAGCATTCCATCTCAGCCCCCAGAGCACATTGCATTAACCAGATGTGAATCCTGCTTGCTTACCTGGCTTCTCTCGCGCTCGCTCGTCAGGCTGGGGCCAGTGGCTCTCCAGAGCTTCTTCCAGAGGCAGGGAACCTCATCCCTCTTAGCCTTTTGCCTGGAAAAATGACATTTTGTTTTTATTTTTCCAATCTCCTGAAGAAAAAAAAGTTCAAAGAAGTCCCATTGAGAAATAATACCGAAGTCAGTTTTTAGACAAGGACAGGTAAATCTGAAAGAATAGCTGAACAAAACTCAAGAGTATTCAGTACCCCATGGAATCTGCCTTTTTATAAAGCTTATTTTAGGTGTTCTGTCCTCTTCTCGCCTTCCCTGAGCCCCTTTGGTGCATGCTGTTAGTGCTGTTAGTGACTGAACTCTGTGTGTTGTGCCTCTACACCTGAAGCTTTTTCTTACATTCTTTTCTCTTTCTGCCTTTCGACTGAACACAGAGAGAAAAGTGTCCTTCAGTATCTCAGTGTGAAGCCTTTATATCTGAAGTAACAAGACAGCGACTGTAGGAATCATTAATAAAAATTAAGGGAATTTTTTACATTCTTCGTGACTAGAGCAGGCAAGAAATAAAAAACCTACCTACCTACCTTCCTTCCTTGAATCAAGGAGCTCTACTGGAGTCTACTGCCGAAAATGTGTAGATGGTCTTAGGAATTATTGCACATTGCACTGTTAAGATCTACTGAATAAAGGACAGTTCTCATCTCCCTAAGGACCAAGGATTTTAAGGTCTCAAGAATTACTCCAGGGATTAAAAAAAATAATAAATCAAAAAACATAACTTCTTTCATCTTCTGTTTTTGAAATTAGCCACTGATTTGCTTAAGCTTCTGCTAATAATTAGCCAAAAACCCCCAAAACTAGCAGTTTGTATTTACGTCTGTAAATCTAAAGGAAATGCTGTAGAGTTTTGTTGAAATGGACTGTATATACAGATACAAAAACCTCACAGCTACTGGCACTTCACTGCCTTATTTGGTTAGCATAATCTGCATGAAATTGCTCTTAAGAAAGTTTATGCTGATTTTTGTTGCATACTGCAAGAGAAAAATTTGTTTACATCCATGGAAAAGCTCGGTAACTAAGAGAAGTGGGAGTCATGGGATAAGGGTATTATAGAGATGTTTGTTTGTCCTTTGTGTTTTTCACATTCCCAAGTTACTCTGCATATGTGTGTTCAAATGTTTCTGACAGGAAATTGTCGGGTATGGTTTTTTCTATAACTTTTATTTTAATACAAGGCTGTTTTCCACAAATGCCATTTCCAGGACAAGACTGTCTTACGATGTTTGTGTATTGACTGAATTTTATTTTTTTTTTACTGTTTGTCTTTTGACATGAGCTGATTGTGGCTTAGGAGGTTTCTTGATGGCAAAAAGAAATGTAAATAATATCATATGCATTTTACAATCAGTTCCCTCTAAGGTGATCTTTTACTAGATACATTTTGTTCATTATTGATTTATATTAAAGTCAACAAATGTTATTGGTACATTTGCTGGTTGCATATATTTGTCTGGAAAGACTTGCAGCGAGCTCAGAGGAAGTGGACCAGAACTGAGACCCGAAACAAGGGGGTTTTTATTTTATTAAAGCCAGTAAGCACATTCCTGTTCCTCGTGTAAAGGGTTGAGTTCCCCGTGTCACCTCCGAGTGTCCATCAGGCAGGTGGATGTTGTCACCTGCAGCTTCCTCAGGTGAGCCCCACTGCTGAAGGCAGTTCAACAGATTCAAAAGCTTGAAATCTCCTCAGAAAGGGGAATAAGAAGCATGCGCAATAAGCTTTAGAAGGGGGAATTTTCTGCTTGTTTCCTTTCAGATGAGTTTCTTTTGAAATTTTTTTTGTGATAAAACGGGCTAAAAGATCTATACTAAGAGTATAGCGGGTATGACAATTCAAACGCCACAAAGATTAGGAAAATCTCTTAACTCTGAATGACACCATGTTCGAGCTCATTTCAGAGCCTGTGCCTGGGTTCTCCTCACTCTCTGCTGACAGAGGACTGATGCAGCTCAAACCCCCCAACCAGAACCATTTGTCACGTTGCTGTTACAGAGAAATGCATGGCTTGAACCAAGAGATGGAAACTGCAGTGCCAAATGCTGCCCGTGCTGGGTCCGAGCAAGGGGCTGTGCCTGGGGACACTGTCACTGTCACGACTCTGGCACTCCCTCCCGTGTGTGTGGAGCACTGCTGGGCACTGCCCTCAGCACACCTGGAGGTGTCCTTTCCACCATCCAGGGATCCCCAGTTCCACTGCCCAGCTCAGCTCTTCTCACGCTGCCTGCTTTGCTTTGTGGCACTCGAGCAGTCAGGGGCCTCTCTGTGCTCTGCCAATTCCCTTTTTCTTCTTCCTTTCTCAGTCTTCCCGGTCAGTGCCCTGAAAGGGAAATAAGAAAAGCAAACTGAACTTGGGAGCAGCTTCCCAGTTGCTGCTACTCCCAGTGCCAGGGAAGCACAGGGCACCTGTGGGACCGTGCAGGCAGCACACACCAACCCCAGGAATCCCAAACCCAGCACTACCAGCTCCAGGTTACAAAGGAGGTCCTCATGCCATACAATGTGTATGTTTTATTTACTTTTCTGACAGTCTCTGAGGATTTAGTAACATTCCCAACATCTATGGTTATTATTATTATTATTATTTCTAAATTTTGTCCAGGACATGATGCAGCCTAACAAAGGAGCTCATGTGTGATTTTTAGGGGTAGCTGATGCTGTATATGTAAATAATGCTTTGATATTAATAAAACTGCCTTAAAGGAATGTACTGAGGTGCGAAACAGAACTTAAAAAGCTCTTATTTAAAACTGTAATTTCCTTTACATATTGATTTTTTTAATGTTTGCCATTGTATACATTTATTAATGATGTTATTAAAATGCCAAACCAAATAATTTTTATTCTTATTTTGTGTGTGTATGTTTATACACACTTTTTTTCTGGAAACTGATGTTACTGGAAGGGTATTGGTGTCGTGGTGATGTGTGCAGTGAATATTTCTTCTGGAAGGAAACTGATAAAACTGTAGCAGAATTTTTCTGGACCATGCGTAGTTTGTTCTATGTGATTTGTGTAGAGCTGGGTAGCTTTTAAGTGTACACTATTTTGATACTATTATAAAAAAAAAGACAAAAAAAGACACTGATTTCATTAGTAAATGCAAAAAGAATTAATTCCAAATTGGCCAAATGTAGTATTTGAAGCCTGGTAGTTATTTTGCTGAGATGAGTCCCAGGATCCCTTCTGAGGATGAATTTTGTCACAGTTTAGGCAGTGCAGATTCAAGGATTGTGCACATCTTTCAAAAACTTTGTCACATTTAAAACATTCCAGATTTCAAAACCTTGGCAAGTCAAATCTAATACTCTTTTTGAAGCAATAAGGGATTTTGGGGTAGCACAAAGGAAAAACTTTAAGGGGGAGGGAGAGTGAATGGCAGAGAGAGCAAGATAAATATTACTTTTAAAGATACATCCTAATTAATTAATTTAGTGTTAATTTAGTGGTGCATTTGTCAATGCAGAGCTCATTCATCAACCCGGTATTCCTAGATCCTTCCAGCTGGAGGAAACCATGGTAAGGCTGTGAGGGAAGGAACTTGCCTTACTGTTGATGATAATGATATTTTAAGGTGAGTTTAAAGTAATTGTTCATTCACCCAGGATCATAAATCCTTTCACGTGTTTTTAATTCATGCTTCTGTAGTTTTGGTTTCAGTTCATCCCAGCCTGTGCTGATGTTCTTGCCCTGGAGGCATTGTTTGTCCTGACGTTTTCCTTGGGCTGCATCCAGAAGCCTTTAGCTCCATCACCTTCAGATTCCATCCCTCACTCATTGGGTTTTGGGGGGTGCTCATTGCCACGGGATGTTTACTGGACTCGAGGGACTTTCTGCTGCCTCTGTCTTCAGCACACCGTGATTGGAAAATGACAATCAAATGCATTTCCTGTAGTGTTAGGTGAGTTGTTCTTTTAGGTAAAAAGAATAAAAAGAAAGCAATGGGTGCAGGGACAGTCACTCTATACCTTGGAATTTGTTCTCTCCTAGTGATGTCAAGTTTAAACCTTCAAGGCCAGTCCCATGCCTGGGAAATTCTAGTTTTATCCATTTACAGATAAAGACTATAATAGTATTTAAATAATGCCTTTTCTACTTACTAGCTACTTAGTGGTAGATTGCAAAATATCTTTTCAAGAACACTGTTAAACTTGTAATAACTGAAAGGCAGTATTTTTTTCTCACCAGATTATATGATACAAACTTACAGAACTGAAACAAATGAAAAAGGAGTAAGCCATTTTTTTCAAGTTTTATTTGTAATTAGATTTTTCACCAGTTTTGCTCTGCAAAATCCATGAGTAACAGTGGAAAAATGAAACTTTCTCTACTTAATGTCTTCATCGAAGTGTACAATGATGGGATCGTGGCCTGTTGATCTCACAAACTTCAGGAAGTCATCGGGGCTTAAGCCCATGGTTGCAGAATTTGTCATTGGATGAAAATAGACCTTTTCGTGGCCCCCTTCGAGCAAGGCAGCGTCCAGCACCAGCCTCACATCTCCCTGGTCACAGAAGAGGGCGAGCGGCGTGGCACAGCCCTGACCCACTTTGAGTTTTTCCAGCATGGCATTTTCATCAGCAAATCTTAGGTTTCCGCTTCCGACGCCCAGTTTTTTACCAAGTTCGTTTAAATTGACCTGCCTGTTGTGCAGGACCGTCACCAGCCAGAAGCCTTTCTTCTTTTTGTCTTTAAGAAACAGGTTTTTACTGTGACCTCCTTTCATGTGCTGGACGTGGGGCATCATTTCTTCAACAGTGAACACCTGGAAAACAGCACAATCAGTCTCTATATCCCATTAGACTCCCAGTCGCGTGCTGGCAGGTATCTTTTGTTTAATATCTAGAAAATACTGAATGTTCTACTCGGCCTAAAAGCTGTACCCTTTTATGGAGGAGTTTTAACAGAACACGAATAAAATGTGACGAGCTGCTGCGGCACGCTTTCAGAATCTTTTGTCTCGCGTGTGAAGCAATGTCTCGAGTTAAAGGCAGCGCTGGCAGCGCTCCCGTTTGCGATTCCACACGCTTGGAATGGCGTGGCTTGTAACTGGGAGCGAGTAAAAGTCAGGAAAGTAACTTGGAAGCCACCGACCTCAGGGAAAAGAAGTGGGTGAGCCGCTCCTCAGACCGCAGGGGTAAAGGGGGTGAATCTGGAGGCAGAGACGGAGTCAAAGCGACCAAAAAATGCCGGGCCCTGCGACAACTTCCACGTTGATACTTCTGCTAAACCCCCCCCGCTCAGGACGTGATCCCGCCGTGTCCCGCGGGCAAGGCAGGGCGTTATCCCAGATTTTCGGGAGGCTGCCGTACCTGGGGGTGCTCGGCGGTGACGGTGGCGATGCCCAGGTCCCGCAGCCGCCGCTCCAGCTCCCGCCGCAGCTCGGCCGCCATCGCGCCCGCCCCGCTCCGCCCCCGCGCCCCGAACGGGGAAATCCATTGAAATCGCAGTAAGGAACAGCCCCTTGCTCCTCCTGCAGGATATGATCGGTCTGCATCCCACCGGAGCCTCCCCTCCCGCGCAGGTCAATGTATTTCATGTTCCTCACAGCGGTTTCCCTCTCAACAGTGACATTGTACCGCATTGCTGCCGCACACATTTGAACTACATTTGGTTTCAAGCAGGTATTTGTCTCCTTTTAACTTATGCATTTTTTACTACGTGTCCTTACTCTAATTTCTGGCTGTGGTGTGCTCTTTACGTACAGTTTTGCTGAAAAAGTTATTGTCCTGGGTTGATGCTAAATTGTATCCCCATTCGTCTGTTTAGCTCAGAAATAAGTGTTGAACCTTTAAAACTGGATCTGAGAGTGAAGGAGACGCGCTGCAATGTCTGAGGTGGTTGTTTCCTAAACATAAAGATAAGAGTTTTCAGCTTTACTTCACACATGGCCTGATCCAGAAAAATTCAAAGCTAAAAAGAAAAGCAAAATTCGTGATACACCCTAAAAACAAAAACTGCATCGTTTGTATTTTTTCAAAGGCAACCAATAATAATCAGTAATTGCAATGGGACAAAGCCATTGTCCCATTGGGACAAATGGGACAAATGGGACAATGGGACAAAGCCAAACCTTAAAGGCCGCACAGTTGGAAAAATATTTCTACAACCCAAACCCTGACTTATGACATCAGTAATTATTTGTTTTCAGTTTGCCCTTCAGAAAAACAGGCAATCTGTAATAAGCTTTAAATTAAAACATCATGACTCTGTGGTTAAGAGACATGTGGCTAAAATATGACCCCAAGCCAATTCCCAGAGCCTTACAGCAGCACGCAGGAAGATTTCCAGGCAGCATCCAGTGGAAGATCAACTCAAAAAGCAGATTTGCAGTAAACTCAGGTGACTGTTTCGCATGCTACAATCTTATCTTTCCAATAAAACGTTTTTCAGGTCAGTCCCAGGTGGTCCCAGGATGTGTTGGCCTCACAGAGTCCCTGTGCCAGCCCTTCCTTCCCAACGTGTCCTCCTGTGCTGGAGCACTGATCGCTTTTAATGCGCTTTGCACAACTTTTGGTATTTAATATTTTTTTTTTAAACTGTGATCTATTTTTGAGATGTTTTTTCCCATTTTACCCGCGGAGAAACACTCGAGGGCCCTGTGCATTTCAGGGTGTCAGTACCCCACCTTTGAAGTGCAGTATGTTTATTTTTTTCAACACTCAGCATCATGCTTGTAGGAAAGGTACTGAGGGCAGCAAAACACATAATTATGGCTCTTCAAATGTGTGGAAAACCACGAGTGTGAACTATCACAGGTCCCACATTATGGGCAAAGAGTGTTAAACACACAGCTCAAATATATGTGTTGGAAATTATGGCCATTGCTTGTCACACACATCTCGACAGCGATCGCTGCAGCATCGGCACTGCCCCAGGCAGACCTTCAGGATTATCTCTGGATTTTACAGCCAGCATTAACCAGGTAACATTAAGGATGTTTTGTTTGTAGAGTTTCCTCTTAGATTTTTGTTTACTCCATTAAGTGGTGCTATTTTAGAGGCGTCAAATTAGGACTTAAAAATCAGACATGTTAAAGCTTTAGATTGGATGTGGGTGGGAGGGCTTTGCAAAGAAGAAGCTGCTGTCTCCTGGCAGGAAGGACTAAAACAAATTTAAGTGTGTAGATAGATAAATAGATGTTTTTAGAAATAAGTTCCAAAACTCTAGAATGGGCATAAAGTCAGAAAATCTCTGGCCCATGAAGGTTCTTGCGTCGTGCCTCTCCTGAGGGCATTTCCCGCCTCCTGTGAGGGGGGATCCATGTCCTCCTTCTCCTGAGGGCATTCCCCGCCTCCCGTGAGGGTGGATCCATGTCCCCCCTTCACTGATGGCTTTTCCCCCTCCCTTGGGTCCATGTCCCCCCTCTCCTGAGGACATTTCCCCCTCCCCTGGGGGTGGATCCATGTCCCCCCTTCACTGAGGGCTTTTCCCCCTCCCCTGGGTCCATGTCCCCCCTCCCCTGCGCCTCCCGTGAGGGGGGATCCATGTCCCCCCTCCCCTGAGGGCATTTCCCCCTCCCTTGGGTCCATGTCTCCCCTCCCCTAAGGGCATTTCC
>VZTB01001458.1:148389-158989 GCA_013397245.1 Thryothorus ludovicianus
GGTGGATCCATGTCCCCCCTCCCCTGAGGCATTTCCCGCCTCCCGTGAGGCGAGGCCCCGCCCCCGCCCGTCAGCCCGGGTGCCGCAGTTGCGCCTGCGCGGTGCCCTCGCACCCCCTGGCGGCGCGTGCGCAGAGAGCGGCGCGCCCGGCGTGAGGCACGGAGGGGTCGCGGGGTCTTTTCCCTTCCCTTCCTTTCCTTCCTCCCCTCTTTTCCTCCCTCGTTCCTTCCTTCATTCCTCGGGCCGTCACGGCCGGGACCCTGGGGCTGGGAGAAAGGCGCTGTCCCCGCGGGGAGGGCGGGCAGCAGCTGACAGCTATAAATCAGCCAGAACGACGGTCAGGAGAGCGGCGGGGGCGGGAGTGTTGCTCCTCCGCCTCGGGAGCTGGGAAGGGTTTTCCGCAGTCAGAGCTTGGCGTGGGTTTCGTCACTGTGAGTTGGGCCAGTGTAGCCTTGACCTTGTGTTGTTTGTGTGTGCAGCGTCTTGCGGCAGCTCCGCCGCTCCCTAGGTTTTACGGATTCAGCCCCCTTAAGGTTCTCTTTAGGGTTAAAAACCCTGGGTTTGGTTGGTTAGTTTGTCATGTGCTCACTTCCTGCAGGTATCCGGGTGCGAGGGAGGTTTTAAAGGACCCGCTGCCATTGTGAGAGGAGCCGAGAGCATTCCCTGCCTTTGGAGCTGCAGGGAGGGTGACACAAGGACACCTGTGAGAGGGGACATGGAAGGTACAGAGCCCATCCCTGAGCAGGACAGAATCACAGAATGGTTTGGGTTGGAAGGGACCTTAAAGACCATCCTGCTCCACCCCCTTGCACTATCCCAGGGAGCCCCATCCAGCCTGGCCTTGGATGCTTCCAGGGTTGTGGCAGCCACAGCTTCCCTGGGCAGCCTGTACCGGTGTGGAACAGGCAGCTCTGAGCAAAAGGAGAGGCTCAGGGAGGAGCCTGTTGTGCAGAACAATTGGTGAAACCACTCAAACCAAAGTTAAGATGGTTAAAACAAGATGTGGGATGGTCTGACAGAAGCTTATTTGCTGAGCCAGGGCTTAGCCGCACAGGAGGTCTCTGAGCACAGGACAGCACTGGTGTCAGTGCCATGCTGTGGTCTTTCAGTGGTGCTTTTGTCTTGAAAAGCTCCCATAAAAGGTATTTTTCAGGTGTATTTTGCTGGCTTAGAGAGGTAGTTGACACTTGGGTGATTCTGTCAGTATAGCATGAGGAGTGCAAATGGGGGGGGTTGTAGGAAATGTCAAAGAACCTGCAATGGGGGAATTAGTAGTTTATGTCATAGATCGGTGGAGGAAGATGAAAGATCTGTAAGCTCTTAGTAGATCTACGTGTCTGCAGTGGGGTGGTGGAGAAAGCTGAAGCACAGAAGGAAATGGAAAAACTGGAACAGTTCCTAAATAATTTAATGTTTTCAGTGTTACAAAGCTTGTATGGAAACAAAACATTTGTGCCTTGTGTTTCTGTCTATTTTATCCTGAGGAGGAGGATCTTTGAGCCTCAAGGCTGATCTCAATGCATGTTTTGTGTTTTCAGTGGGAAAATGAACCGAGGGCTGCTGCTGAGGTTTGAAAATCTGCTGCAGCTCCGTGGTGCCTGCTGGCAGCTGCGTGCCCTGTCCTCCAGGAAGGTTTGTGGAGCACAATGGAAGCCTGTGCAGTTGTCTGCACACCCCGTGGGGTCCCTCCTTCTGCATCCACAGCTCTGGCCAAAACACAGATTAATCAGTGCTGCCTTCTCACAGTGCAGACATCTCGCCACAAAGGAGGTAATTCAGGACATCCAGTAATCCCTGGGTTTGTGTGGAAAGCACAAGAGCTCAGTTTGAACATTTTAATTAAAAAAGAAAAAAGTGCTTTATTCATGAGTGTAGAGATTGTTGTAAGTCTGTAAGACAAACTATACTTATTGTATCTTTTTTTGCCATTCCCTCTCAAGTACTGTCTTAGACCAATAGTGTAATGAATTTTTGCTGACAGTGGAGGAAATCATTACAGACAAAAGTGGAAGTGGTTTTACTGATTTTTGTCCTTGTTCTGAAAAATTAGAATGTAAAAAGATTAAGGGTAGTGTGCTATGCATTTGAAATGCTCATTATGCTGTGTTAAGTCATTCATTAATTGTAATTAATTGGTATTATAGGAAGCAAGGTGTGTTTCCCTCATATGGATTGAGACCCATTGTCTTTCTAATATTGTTTTTGTTATTTCTTAGTTTATATTCTTGTGTATGTGTCTTATTCCATGTAGGAGACAAAAAAGAAGAGCAAGAAGATTCCCCTGACGAGAGGTGAAGTGGAGATAAGGCAGAAGATGACTGTGGAGGAGCTGGCACAAGCTATGGGCAAAGACATAGGTGAGGTGCTGCTCTGGGGTCTGAAACAGCAACATCTGTCACACCTTCCACCAGTGGGAAAGGCAGAGATGTCTTCAGTGGCCTCTAGGGGTTATGGATGCATCCCTTGGGAACGGAGGTCCTTGGGATGTTGGGAAACACAGTGCAGACTAAAGAGAAAAGAACTTGTGCCACCCAAATTACCAGGGCAGACATTGAAATGTGAAGAAGCCAGGTCTGTTTGCCCTCTGCAGCAGAAAGGCCTCAGATCCATGCAGGCTGCTCCTTGTGGCTGTGGTTCCCAGAGGCTGAGTTATTCCAGAAGGAAAATTGTGCAGCCTGGTTTGTCAGAGCTGGACCCCTGTGAGTTAAGAACTCGTGGCTAAAGAGCTTCAGCCCAAAATCCAGAGTAGGAGTAGGAACCTTGGATTCAGGAGCAATTTGTGTTTCATTAGAACAGTCATTTGGTTAACTGGGAGTGGCAAGACTTGTCTGGAATTGCTCCCTGTAACAGTTTTTGACTACTGTAATATGTTCTGTGTTTCTACAACCAAAGAAATGAGCATATGATCAGATTTATCAAATTTCCTTCCTCCTTGAATCACTCCTTTGCTGTTTGCTTTAGATGACTTTCAGTTGTTTCTCTTTTGGAGTTAGTGGACAAGTAAGCTATGAATATCTGAGTGGAAAATAAGATTGTAGCAGCTAACAGAGTAGTGGTTTTCAGTAAATCTGCAAAAAGTTCTTCTCTGCAAGTACGTAAATTAATGGCAACTTCCAGAAAAATCTACCTGAAGGAAAACTCCTTGGTGAATAATACTTATTAACACAGAGAAAATAATGGAAAAGTCTGGTGAAGTGGGTTGGGGTTTTTTGTGCCACGTGTTGTTGTGGATGTCCTTGTTAAATGTGTTTATGTTTGCCACAGATCATATTTATGAAGCACTGCTGTACACAGACATTGACCTTGATTCAGTAGAACCAGATTCCGTCTTACGTGAAGACCACATCAAGATGATTGTTCAAAAATCAGGAATGAAGTATAAATCAGCAAAACTGAAAGAAGAGAAGGAAAGGAAAAACACAGATGCTGTGAAGAGGCAAGTTGTGAACTGTTCTTTTTGGCTTTTTTTGTTCTATTTCTTTCTGCAGGCGTTTGGGGAGGAGGCAGCCTCGAATGTGCCTCCAAGTGCTGTGGTGGGCACGGCCCAGTGATTTATATTTTTTTGCATTTACAACCCCTACTTTTGCTGCAATTACAGACCTCCTGCAGACCCAGCAGTGCTGACCCCACGGCCCCCAGTTGTCACCATCCTGGGACACGTGGATCATGGGAAAACAACCTTACTGGACAGCCTGCGGAAAACCCAAGTGGCGTCGATGGAAGCAGGAGGCATCACACAGCACATTGGGGCTTTTATTGGTATGATCCAAGTCCCTGTGCTCAGGTGTAACACAATTTCCTCTCCCTCTCACACAGCAGGCTGACTTGCTGCCAGTTTACTGGGGGAAAAAAGTTGCCATAGAAATGCTGAGAAAGGAAACCATAACATAAATTGTCTGTTGCTGATACCTGTTGTAACTGTGTACATAGAACTTGGAAATTAATTGCACAAGTTGACATTAGACTATTCTGGGTTATGGAAGATCCCAGGACACTTTCTTGTTCCTGAGGATTTAACAGCACCTTTGACCTTCATGCCAACAATTACCTGACTGCCTAAAACATGTCATTATTATTATTAAAATGCTCTCAGAGGAGTGATACTTGCTTGATCTCCAACACATCCAGTAGAGCTGGGTGAAATGCTGATGTTTAGCATTTATTCACAGTGCACATGCCTTCTGGGGAAAAGATAACCTTCCTTGACACTCCTGGCCACGCAGCCTTTTCAGCCATGCGGGCCCGAGGCACCAACGTCACCGACATCGTCATCCTGGTGGTGGCAGCAGAGGATGGAGTGATGCAGCAAACCATAGAGTCCATCCAGCACGCCAAAAATGCAGGAGGTACAGACTGGGGGGGGGCTTTGGGAATCTTGCGTTTACCTCTCAAAAAAACCTCCTTGGACTGGAATCCTCAGAACTTGGGAAGGAACTGTCCTGCTCCCATTCATCAGCCCCTGTGATGTTTGAAAATGCACTGAACGTTGCAGTAATACAAAAAGATCCTAAAATACAAATATTTATCAAGACAGGGGTTCATTGTTTGGGGTTTTTTACCTTCTCTACATGGATAACTCCTCCAGCTTCCTCCTGGTGGCTCAGATCTCAATGGCTCAGGGAAGAAGCACCAAGTGAGATGATCTGTTCTAAGTGCCTATAACTTGTTCTAACCTTTTCTAGCAGCTCTGTTGGTAGCAGCAGGTTTTGGTTAGGCTGGTGCTGAATTTTTGTCCTCTCTTTTTAGTTCCGCTTATCCTGGCCATTAATAAATGTGACAAACCTGAAGCTGACCCTGAAAGAGTAAAGAAGGAATTGCTGGCTCACGATGTGGTCTGTGAAGAGTTTGGAGGTGATGTTCAGGCTGTAAATATTTCTGCACTCAAGGTAAGATTGTGGTAGAAAAAATGATGGTGTTCATGGGTGTCTAAGATGTGCAGAGAAATGCATTTTTATTTGGCAGCTGGAAAACAAAATGCTTCTCTTCCTGGTATTTGATATGTTTCCATGAGCTCAGTGCTGCTGGCTGTTGCCAGAATTATTTGAAACACACTGAAATGTATTTTGAGGCTCAGACTTCCAGCAAGCAATAATATCTCATTTCTCTACTGGTAATTCAGTCCAACAGTCGTGTCTTGATGTCCTGAAGTCTTGCCCCACATTTCAGTGGGGAAATTTGGCACTGAGGGTTGGACTTCTGACCTCACTTTGCTTGGGCACTTCCTTGGTTCTGTGCAGGGGGAAAACCTGATGGTTTTGGCAGAGGCAACTGTTGCTCTGGCTGAGATGTTGGAACTGAAGGCAGATGCCACAGGGCTGGTGGAGGGGACGATCATTGAGTCTCGGAAAGACAGAGGGAAAGGGTGAGTGAAGTGCCCCCTCTGCAGCTTCAGTGAAACACTTTGTAACAACACAGACACACTGGGCAGGGGACTCGTGCTTCAGTAAATGAAGCTGGAACACTTCCTTTGCAGTGTTCCTAGCCAAAGCCTTGAAATATTACTCTGCAACACAAGAGGTTATAAACTGATGGGGAAAAATTCATAATATCTCTGAAATGAAAATCCTGTAGCAGGGAATAGTTTAAAATGCTGGAATTGATGTGTTTTTTTCAATGTTGTTTAAAATGTAGGAATGATGAAGTTAACAGTCAACACATACAAAATTCTTGATGAGTTTTGTGTAACATGACATCTTACCCTTAAGTATCTTAGTCCATTTGCAGGTTCTATAAACAAAGTGTGTTCTGCCCTCTTTAAAAATGAACTGAATTCTACAAAGTTCTTGGGATGTGTTGCTTGGGGTTGTTTGGGTTTTTTTGTGGGGGTTCACTTAATGTATAAAATCATCCTGTTGCTGGGTTCCCAAATGTCAGATTTTGGATTGATCTGCAGAAATCAAGAGTACAGTACAGATTTTGGGGCTTTTTGACTCACTGAAAAATTGGTTGAGTGCTCTAGTAAATCATCACAGGCATATTCTGCATCACAAATCCATTCTGGTTGTGTTGTGCCTACACTGGCCGTGAAGACAGGGAGAAACATCACTTGAATTTTGTCTGTTATTTTTCTCCTCTGCTCTTCACTAGTCCACTCACCACAGCCATCATCCAGAGAGGAACTCTGAGGAAAGGCTGTGTTCTGGTTGCAGGGAAGACCTGGGCCAAAGTGCGATTCCTGTTCGATGAGAACGGCAAAGCCGTGGATGAGGCCTCACCAGGCATCCCTGTGGAAATCATGGGCTGGAAGGACTCCCCTTCAGCAGGAGATGAAATCCTTGAAGTAGAGTCTGAGGTACAAAAAGAAAAGCTCACACTGCTGCAAGGATGGGAAGGAGCTGAGTAACAAAATAAGTGAGAGCTTTTAATCACCTGGATAATCCCATGAAAGGTCAAGCATAGGGATTAAGGGACCTGAGCTAGATGCTCTGGAAAAAGAATGAGGGTTTGCATTTTGCTTCTTTCTTTTCCACCTTTCCCCAACTGGACTGTCCTCATCTCCACTGGAACAATCCAGTACTTGAGGAGATCAGTGTTTTAATTTGAGAAGAACATAACTTGTTTGGCAAAAAGAAAATGCATAAAATACAGCTTGAAATAGGTGTTGTAAGAGCTGGACTCACACCACATGAAAGAATGAACAATAATTCTCTTCTGCAATGCAGAGATACTGTAAAAATAGGCCTTGAGTCATGTGGTAGCTCAGGGAAGAAAAGCCCTTGTCTCATTCTCTGCCATCTGTGCAGCAAAACCCATAGTTAAAAGTGAAGGAAAACGAGTGAGCCTGTAGAGAAGATGCAAAAGGATGAAATTGCAGAGTGTTCTGATGCAGTGCTTTAAAGGCAATGTTTCTGTCTTCCTGCCCAGCAAAGAGCACAGGAAGTTGTGGCTTGGAGGACCTATGTTGAACAACAGGAGAAGATGAAGGAGGATCTGGAAGTTATTGAAGCAAAGCAAAAGGAGCACAGGTTGGAATATGAGAAGCAGCAGCAGAAGCTGGCCCACCTGAGCTGGAGACAGAAGAAGGCAGCACTGTACAAGGCCAATAAGCATCTGATGTTCTCAAAGCCTAAGGAGAGAACAGAGATGGATGAAAACACGCTCTCATTAATAGTTAAAGGTGCTGTCCCTGTCTGTGTGCTGCTCCTAACAAAAAAACAAGCTATAAGCATTTTGTGTCAGCAAAATAGAGGAGAATAACAATTATGTATTAAAGTGGAATAGGAGGAACTTGGTTTAACCTCATTTAGTGAAACACAAGCAGTGACTGTAGTTGAAAACCTGCAAACTTGACCTGACAGTGACAGCAGATGTAGAGCCTCTGGCCCTTCTGTATTTATTCAGTTTATTTTTGGAATTAACAGACCTTTTGATTACTCGAAATACAGTAAGTGACAGATGTCAGAAGACTTCCTGTCACACAGTGTGGAGTTGAGATTAGCTGTATTTCTGTGTCTTTGACTTAAACAAAGCCAGCAGAACTTCATTTATCCATGCAGGTGATGTGGATGGATCTGTTGAAGCTATTCTGAACATTCTGGACAGCTACGATTGTGAGGATGAATGCAAACTGGATATTGTCTACTTTGGACTGGGAGATATCAGTGAAAACGATATCAGTCTGGCTGAAGCATTTAATGGTGTGTTCAAAAACATTTTATTTACAGTTTTGAAATTACTGACTTACTGAAATGGGTAGGCCTCAGTCTGGTGTTGTTTTCTCAATAATAACTAGCAGCATCAATAAGGTAAATTTTTGTCAATCTTGAAAATGTTTCCTTGAACATCAGACTGGTGCAGGAGGGGAGGCTGAGAGAGCTGGAAAAGCTCTTGGCAGTTGCTAAAGTTTAATTCTGGCTCTTCACTTGGGCTATTTTATGATGCTCACACAGGGCAAAGCTAGAAAAAGCAGGTTAGAAAATCATTTCCTTTTGCTCAGGGAGGCAGCTGGATCTAGGACTGAGTCAGTTGTTGCTGTTCATACCCCATAATTGTCACCTGCTGCAGTGAGTGAGGTCACTGCACCTGCCACAGCCCACAGGTGAGCAAGAATCACTTGGAATTCACTTCCAGCTTTATTTGGACAACTAAGTTGGTTTTCCAACCCAAAAAGAGGGATCAGTGTGTGTGATCAGTGTGAGCTGTGTGTGTTATTTTCTGTTTTGAGAAATCAGGGACCTTCTGTGGGCTTTTTTTGGGCCATTTATTTTGATAGGTTTGTAGCAGTCCATGTGCCATAGTGGAAGAGGTAAATGGTCCCCTCCTTAAAATGTAACCTGTGCTGCAGAATTTCACTTTTAACTGTTCAAAGACTCATCCCTTGTAGTCATCACTTGACAGTTGTTTCGTTCATCAGGTGTAATACTTGGATTCAGTGTGAAAGCCAATGAAAGTATCAAAAAGCTGGCTGATAAAAAGGGAATAAAAATCAAACTTCACAACATTATCTACAAACTTATAGACGACTTGAAGGATGAGCTGAACAGCAGGCTGCCCCCAACTGTGGTGGAGACTACAATAGGTGAGCTTTCACTGATACATTTTTGCCTCAAAATGTGGCAAATTCTATACCCTTCTGTAACTGCTTTTTTATCTTAAAGCATGGCAAGTAGAAAAATGCAGCCTGCTTCTACTACCTCGTGCCAGTTTCTTATTCCTGTGGGTTTCAACTTTACTTTTTTTCTTTTAGGGGAAGCTTCTGTTCTTGACACATTCTCTGTCACAGTAGGAAAAAACAAAATTCCAGTGGCTGGATGCAGAGTGCACAAGGGGCTGCTGGACAGAAAAATGAAGTTTAAGCTAATCCGTAACAGGGATGTGATTTGGAAAGGTGAGTGGAATTGCCACAAAACATGGATTTGTGTTAAGTATATTTAGATATTGCTGGCTCCCTGGGAAGTCAGTGCAGAGGATCTTAGAAAAATCCTCAATTATATCCAGGATGGAGAGGAAAGCCACCAAATGCCAGACCTCGTTCCCAGACTTTTTTCCAACCACCCTGTCTGGGAGGCAAGAAGGAGCATCACAGGATGTACCTTCCAAAAGGAGCTGGTTTCTGACTTCCACTAACCACAAGCACCCCCAAATCCTTACATTTTCCTGCTTTTTTTCCTCACAAAGTGAAACATTAATCCTGCAGGAGGGGCAAACCAAACCACTGCTCAGCTCTGCTGCTGGTGGCCTCTCATGCATTTTCTCTTTGTAGGAGGTTTATCATCACTGAAGCACCATAAAGATGATGTCCAGGTAATAAAAACAGGAATGGATTGTGGACTGAGTTTGGACAAAAACCTGGAGTTCAGTATTGGAGATGAAATTATCTGTTATGAAGAGAAAGAAGTTCAACAGACAACTTCCTGGGACCCGGGATTTTAAAGACATTTTAATACATGAACACTAAAGGACATATGTTCCTGGCTGGCCTTTAACTCTTAACATTAAATGAACTTCCAGAGATGCACAGGAGCTGTTCTTTACATCAGAGCAAATTCAGATACATTTTATATGCAAAATGTTCTGCTCCTTTATCATGTCAAGCAGCCAGCTGCCCTCACTGGAACACGGGATAAACCACCAGGGTAACTACAAGCACTTCAAGCGTGTAAAACCAGCATGGTAAAATATTTCTGATGACAATCTCTTGGTTCTAAAATAGCTGAGCCATCTCCTCCCTCCCCTCCCAGTGCTGCTGTGCAGTATTTCAGTGTGTTGGCTGCATTTTGTCACCAGAACTCCTTATGACCCCACTCTCTAGCACAGACCCACTCTGGACCTCTGAATTTCCTGTTTTTCCAGATCAGAACTGGAACTTTGATCATGTTAAAGAGACCACTTCTAAGGTTAGTTTGGGTGGTTGTTTTTTTCCTTTTACCCAGTATTCTTTAAATCAAACTGCTGCTTCAGTTTTACCCCAAGTATTTCACCCTAGCTGGCAGGCAGCCCCCAAAGGTCCAGAGAGGAAACACAGCGCCACAGAAATAAATCCCTCAGCCATACAGAAGCTCAGATTTTTATTGTCTGGTACATTTACTTGTCTTCTGGCTTATTGAAGCAGTATGTCAGACAGCACTTGCCACAGTAGTGTCTGTCAAAGTGACTGGCCATGAAGACTCCAGCCCCACACTCCTCCGAGGGGCACTCCCGGCGCAGGCGGCTGATCTTGCCGTTCTCATCCACCTGAGAAGGACAAACAGGCAATGGCTCACACACTCTCTCCACCTTTTGAGTATTTTCCATTGGCACGTTGGTTTTTGTAAGAGTAACTACATCAAACTTCTTGAGGTTCCTGTCAGAAGTGCCCAGTTACAACAGATCGTGTCTTTAACATGTGGGGTATTTGCAAATAGGAGGAGTTTAAATATTAAATACACCAGAATCTGTGCAGAGCAGTTACAGGCTCCACATCCTGGTGAGAGCTGAGTTTCCATCAAGTTTCTCCGTGAGTTAGTCCTACCTACCTTGTAATACTTGAGCACTGCAAGCTTAACCTTCTTCCTCTTATGCTTGTTCTTCTTGGGAGTCGTGTAAGACTTCTTCTTCCTTTTCTTAGCACCACCACGAAGTCTCAGCACCAGGTGAAGGGTTGATTCCTGTTTGTAAAGCA
>VZTB01001458.1:165423-198912 GCA_013397245.1 Thryothorus ludovicianus
GTTGCTTTGCTTTTGGGTCTGTTTTTTGTTGTCTTAGAGCAGCACCATGGAGCTTGCTCTGTTAATTTCTCAGTTCATTTTATTTTCATTCTGCCACATCCTAGAGTGTTCCAAAAAGTTGTTTTGCTGTTAATTTTCCCTCTATAAACATCATATCCAAAAATGCACCCATGGATAATGCAGTATGTTACTGTATGCAAGGATATCCTTGCTTCAGCCACATGGGAATGTGAGGTGTTTATTGCCAGAATCAAGAACAGTTCAAGGAATGAAGTTTTTTCTTCACAGGAGATTAAAAACTCTGGAATCTGAGCCCACAGCTCTATTATACTATAGGAAAAGAGCAATTGAGCTTGAACTAAATTATTAATATTTAATATAAGTGCAAAATATGTTATTTTAATTGAGACATTGATAATTTCTCTTGCTTCTTTCAGTTATATTTTTAAATGTTTCCATTCTTGTTTTATTTTCATATGGCAGCTGCTAATGATTGTGTAAAACCTTGCTAACATAAAAATTTGGATTTAACTGATGCTGCAAGAGATGTTTTATAAAAAATCACCTGAATGAGGGCATTTTTTTCAGTTCTTAAAAACATATCCTCAGTTTTAGAAAATATATTTTCATATAACTATATTAGTTTATAAAGTTTGTGATTGTTTGGTTTGGGGGATTTTTGTTACTATTTTTAAAGGCTTTAACAGTTTTGACTCTGAATTTGGCTCTGACATCTGAAGGGGTGAGATGTGCTGAGGACATCCTGCCTTGCCCTGTTTTGTATTCCGTGGTGTCCCTGGTACAGCAGCTCAAGAGTCACTTGGGTCTTTGGGAAGGAAAGGAGAAGAGTTTGTGTGCTGTGCTGTAGCAATCTGAAATTCCACAGGTCACCCATCACACTGAATGCAGCCCTCCCAGGGTACATTCTCTTGGTGACCCTTTGGTGTTTATAAAAATGCTGCTGTGGCAGCCACGCACACCGAGTCCATTCTTATCCATTTCCTGAGGTTCTTCCTTGGCCCTTTCCCTAAAGGAACTGAAATTGCAGAGCTCAGCTGTTCTGTGTGGTGTGAAAACTGACAAGAAAACCTTAAATCTGTTTCTGTGTGTACAGATGAAAATGTACAGCCTGAGGCTTTTCCAAAGGATCCAGAGTCCTGGAAGGAATTGGGCATTAGATGCTGTTGAAAACCCCAATGATGCAGCAGTCTATTCCTAGGTGCTGAGATCTCATTGCTAATGTAATCCCTGGATATCAAACACACAAATTAGTTCATTAACTCATCTCCTATAGCCTGCTGAGTAACTGCTACTCAGAAATAGCTCTCTCCTATTTCTGGCCATTGATTAATTAGATTAGTTCTTCCCAAATCACAGATCCTATATTTTATAAGCAGTATATTCTAAGGACTTCCAGCCCCCTGAGGTTTACCTGTCAATGATCAAATGTGTCCTTTTCTTTCTTCTATATGTTCTCTTCCTTAGACTGTTGTTGCTTAGTTATGACACCATTTTTAATTTTTATTTCCTGGCCATATTTCAGGTCATTTTACAGGAGGATTTTCAGGTTACCGTCTCTTCTAATGTTTTTTGCTTTTGTCATTCTTGGGAATTTCTATTACTGGAAAAAATATTCTTTATGTTTTCAAGTAAAAGGTTAGGTTTTAATATCACCTCCAGCTTTTCCATAGTGTCCAGAGAAATCAGTCAGGGTCATTTTGGGGCTTTATGGTAGGGAAAGGGAGAGGTAACCATATGCAAATACAGAATAATCTTGCTAGTTGATTTTTCAGATGGTGGCTTCTTTCTGTTGGAAAACTGTCCTAACACTGCATTAATTCACTGTTTCAATCAACAGTGGATTAGAAAACTACCATTTTCATTTATGAGGCCTGGGTTTTACCTCAGCCCATCACAAAAAGGATGGGTTTGGGCTGTTGGAAGAAATGAGCAAAAAAAGAAAACAACAAAATTTTAATAAAAAACTTTGAAATTTGAAATTTTAACTTAGCTCCAGTTCTAGCCTACCGATTACTTTGGATTCAGTGCTCCTTTGGGCAACTTTCCATGGAGAGAACTCTGCAGGCATTTGGCTTTTAGTGGAGCCTCCACGAGCTGACTCTTGGGCAAGCTGCAATCTCAGCACTTAGTTCTTAGGACACACAAAAATAAACAGAGTCCTGCTTGGTTCCAAGGTCTGGAAGTTTTCAGAGAGGCTTTTTCTTGCACTGCCAGATCCAGGGGCAGAAGCTCTGCAGGCAGCAGGATCCCAAGCCAAGGGCTGACAGCTGCAGCAAATCACATGGGCAGCAAGGGCCAGGAAACCACTCTGCAGGCAAGCTGACACATATCTGCCTGGCCTTGTCTAAGAGAAGGGCTTGCATTTAAAGAACAAGCTTCTGAAAGTTAGGTTCTCTGCATCCACACATAGTTAGTTATTTGCATCTAATGTGCTTTTTGTATCTTGCTCCAATAAACTGCCCTTGACCTCTGTGCCTGCAGCTCCTTTGTTATTCTGTTGCTGTTATGGGTTTCAAAAATTAGTTTGAGTGCAACAGAGATTTTGGCCTTTAAACCTTTTAAATTAAAATAAACACTATTTCTCTGATGTGTCATTAATTTCATCACCTGTATTTTTTTCGACTCAGTCTTTGGATTTCTAATCCACATTGAAATCAATGAGTGAGTTCTGCAGTATGCTTAATATGAATAGTAAAAAGCTTTTTAGGGCAAATTCAGGATATCTAAATGTGGATTTTACATTTTCTTAGATGCATTGCTATTCTAAATGATGCCACCAGTACTTTGTAAGGCTAGGCTAAGACAGAGGTTTCTTGGGGAGAAAATAAGCATGGAAAGTTATATCAGGATGGAATACTTGAGGGTGTGAAAGATGTCAGGCAGATGGACCATGTTTGCTGGCAGCTCCTCTGCACATCAACAGAGGGAGCACTTACTGCAGGCAAGTGAAGAATCCTCCTAGCTCTGGATGAGCTGTAAGAAACTCTGAGCATCACGGTGCTGAGGATGCTTCTACCAACAACCATCAGTGATTTGTCCATTTCGTATGTCCGTGTGAGAATGTTTGTATTTTAACAGGAAGTGCGTTCTCTGTGGAGAAGAAAGCTCTGGAATGGTATGGAAATAGTTTTGGCATCTATGTTGCCAACTTCAGTACATGCAGTCTGCCCTTGCTGTAGTCTGCACAAGGGTTTGGATTCAGTGTGAGTGAACAGCTCTGAGTCTCTCATTAGGGAGCTGGATGAAGGGGATGCAGTGTAGGCATGTCCCAGTTTGTTTGTTCCCTGCTAGGTCATTGCTGGAGTCATAGTACAAATTAGATTGGTTTCAAGATAATCTAACAAATCCTGTCAAAACAACAAATGCCTGCCTAGAACAAATGTAGGCTTTGGTCATGTGCATGCACCTGCTCCTTGGGCTGCTGTGGGAATTGTCTGGGTTGTGGAACACATTAAACTGTAAGAGCCAGTATGAGAGCTTGGCCCAGGCTGATCCTTAAGAAATGGATAATTCAGCCTTCAGGAAGGGGACATGCCCAGCTGCAGAATCCCTGGGTGCCTGTTGGCAGAGCTTCTTTTCAGCTCTCAGCCCACAGCCAGTATCAACAGGAAGAATACTGAATGTCATTTGCTGTTGTGAATGTGCTAAATGTTCCCAAATAACACTTAACTCAGTAATTAAGCTACGTGTAGCTACTGCTGGTTTGTTTCAGTTTCAATGCATTTTGGCACTCTGTAAAAGCATATTTATTATATGAATAAATCGGCAGAGTTATGATTCACAAGAGAACTGTAGTTAAAAGAAGAATTACTAGTGTACAGTTATTGGGAGAATTGTGTGGATGAGCAATAGAGAAAGGTATGGAAGTTCACTTTTCAACATGTAGAGTGATATGCCCTTAAGTATCTAACCCTTAAGAATGTAACTCAATTTATGGTGTAATATAGATCAGATTTTTACTAAAAGAGTCATAGCAGTGAATGAAAAGGTTACTCACTGACTTTGTTACTGCACAGAAGCTGACCATGCAAGAAAGCAGTGGAGATGTAACTGTCACACTCCCCAGAGTGATTTCATGGTTCTGCTTTAATGTTGGCAGCAGCTGAGAAGTGAAAGTGTTTGTTAAATCAAAAAAGACAGTGGTGGACCAAAACACAAAGTTTTATTATTTTTTTTCCCCTTTGTAGCCATTTTCACTGTGGGATTTCCAGCAGGGGTTCATGACCAAATGGCAGGCCTGAGTTAGGTGCTTCTGTTGTTGACCTGTTTACTTGGTAGTTGGTTTGTATCCAGCATCCTCTGGAAGTTTCAGAGCTCAAGCTCCATGAGGAAGTGCAGGTGCAGTGTCAAATGAATACCGTCTAAAGCAAACTGGGAAGGATTGTACTGGTGTGGCTTTGTGTGCCTCTCTTCCCTTCAGAAGAGCTTGGTGTCTCCCAATCCAAGGCTCAACTGCTAATCATCCATTGAGATTTAAACCAATTTAGATGCCTCGAGAATTTTCAGTCACTTCATCTTGAAAAACAGAAACAACTCTCTAAAAAATTCTCTAGCCACATGTCAATATACTTTTACCCAGACTGTCCATAAAAGCCAAGTAGTATTTTAGCAATATCCAAACACCCAAAGTTAAGTAAAAAGAAGAAATGTAATTTCATAAAAGCTGGAGACATCTCTAAATGCCCAAACAAGTTTAAAGATCCATGCCTTGCAAAACTTTGTCTCCAATCTCAGATATTATTTTGAAGGAAAGGTAGGTGGTTTCACAACAGGAGAAGCTCAAGTGCTGTTTTGTCACCTCACTGGTAAGAGAGATTGTGAAATACTTTTGGATACTGGCAGTACTCCTATTGCTTTTTTATTAGTCAGACTTAGAACTTATCATTTTCTCAGTGCCTGACTGACTTGGATGCAGCTATCTGGTCAAAATATGATAGAGTAGTTGTGAATTTCTAAAATACTTGGAGAATGAACAAAATGTACAAGTGCACAGCATCATGGTTCTGTGCAATTTATTACTGCCAGCCTGTGAGAAGCTGAATTTCTTCCTGTCTGTGCTTGACTGGTGTGCTGCAGTCACTCCCAAAGGTCAGCCTCAGCATTATACCTCAATTTATGCAGAAATTAGGCTGCTAACTACCAAGATCTTACTAAATGGGAGACTTAGGCTATGGGAATGAGAGGAAATGGGAGGTTACTTCCATAGCCTAATGCCCAGGACAGTTACCTGAAGGAGGAAGTCATAAGCTGTTCTTCCTGCTTCATGGAATTCTTCTGATTTAAAATTAATTCATTATTCATCTTCTGTCTTTAAGTCATTATTCACTGGAAAAAGTGCAAAGCCCATCCAAGATTTATTTCCAGCTGAGTGCCCTTCCACACAGAAGATGATTTGGCTTATCCCCCTCACTAAGAGATTTCATTAGAGCTTGAGGATGTGATAATACTGTTTTTATTCAAGTTTTGTCTTTGTGAGTTTTTTTTTTTTAAATATTAGTCTGACAAGTTTTATGGAGTGGAGATGGGCATAACTAAGCTTTCTGTGTGCTTTAATCACAAATCTCTTATGTGATGTGAGAGTTAGGTTTTCTGAAGTTATGCAAAGCCAAATAAAATTTTGTGTTACAGCTTTTACCAAACTAAAATTATGAGTAGAAGGTTATGTGCATATAAGAATTTGTGTTGACAAACAGATAGATTATAAATGTATTGATTAGGGTTTATATTGATAAGAGTCTGTAAGTGATGTTCGTTAGGACCTTTTAAGAGAAATCAGGATACTCACATTTTTTTATACTGTTTCTTCAAGCTCTTACCATTATTTCACTTGTTTTCTTCTGCCTTCCTTGTATCCCCATGGGCAAATTATCCTTATACTTGAAATCTCAGCACAGGAGGAGCAATCTTTCCCTGTCAGAAGATTAATGACATTAGCATGGTGACCTAATAGGGTAAATGTGCTCTATTTCCATCCCTCTGTAATCCCATTGAAATCCATGAGTCACACTAAGGATGTTTGGCCTTAGTCCCTTTCCTTCCCTGAACTCCATGACTTTTTCTGCTCTCAAAGCTGGATACAGCCACCCAATTTGTTGAAGGCATGGGTCTGAGCCGTGGAAGGGGCACCTCTGGCCAATGATCCACTCTCCCAAGCTTAGAGACAGTAGCACTTTTGACAGATCGTTTTGAAACTTCCAGATGCGCTGAGAAGTCCTGGTAGTTTTATTCCAAATTAATTGATGGAATCTGCTGTCTAGTCACAGCACTTGAGACTCCGTTAATTAAAGCTGCTCCCTGAATTTAGTAAGCTGTAAATTCTGGACTGTGTTTTCTTCTGATGATATTCAGTCTGGATATTCTGCTGGAGAGCTGAAAATGGAAGTAGGTTATCTTTGAAGAAAGCAGAGCAAAAAATGAAGGATTATCTTCTGAGCTTTTTGTGGCTGGGCCTGTCAGGCTTGCACTCCAGTTGTTCTCTATTTTATGCTCTGCAAAAATAAGCATAGTCTAAAAAAAATTTTGTTTTAGAAGTTCTATAAATACAGCGCAGGGGACAGGATTAGCAAGCATGCAGCTGCTGTAGGCACTTGGATAAGATGGAGTAAATGAATTTTGAATGAAGCTCACATTGATATGAAATTTCAAAGGTCAAATCATTTCCCAGTAACTCACCATTAGTGCCTGATGCAACTGGAACATCTAACAAACTGTGCTTCTACTTCAGGAGCAAAAATTAAATTGCAGTAAAAAGAAAGTGAAGTGTCATTTAAGACGTGTTGGCACAGACTATTCCATGCTTGATGTTGCAAGTGAGAGTTGCTCAAAAGCAGGAAAACCTGCACAACCCTCCCTCCTGGAATCACCAGAGCAGCAAGCAGCCAATTGCAAACGTTTGCATCATAAAATGTCAAGGGAGGCAGAGGGAGCCCATGGAGTTTCATAAACTGTAGGAACACAAAACCGTGTAAGAAGAATGCTATTAAAAAAAAAATATATCTTCCAATAAAATAATATTAGAAAAGAAATCTCTGCTGGATATCTTGCAGAGATTATTATTTCTTGCAGAGCTATAACACCGAGACTACATTCTCATTTCACCAGATATTGCTCAAATACCAAGAGACAGCAAAGATGAAAAGAAAGCACACTACGAATATTGAAGTAGATCTGGAAAGGTCATTGATAGACACTTTTGTTCTGGTTGCTTTTCTGAATTCTAAAATACACAATGAAAAGAGCAGAGGGGGAAAGAGACATTGCATAATAATTTGGATTTTTTAGATCAGATTCTGATTCTAGAGATTAATTACTGATTATTTCTAGAGGTTAATTTGTACATCTGAGTTCTGCTAGGACCAAAGTTAAAGAGTAACAAATGTGGTTGCATTATGAATATAATCTGGGTTACTTGCTGGACAGCCTTGAGTGTTAGGTTATTTTATTCATATTTGCACAAAAATATAAGGTGGTTGCAAAATGCCCAGCACCTAAACAGAGGGTTGCACCTCACTCAGCTGAGCTTCTCATTTCCTGAGGCTGCTGCTGTGGGGTCAGAGCACGGAGCTGCTGCCAGAGCCCCCAGCTGGGCCAGGCCCCTGTCCCTGCTCCCCTCCTCAGCTGCCGTTGCTCAGGCAACAGGATCATTGAGCAGCAGAGGAACAACACAAGGAAACTGTAAGGAGTGGGAGGAGAGAGATTTCCCAAGGGCTGTGGAAAGGGTGGAGGAAAGAGGGGGAGAATATTGGTACATGTTTCAGAGGAGCTATTTGCCCTTGTTGTGCAGAACGGTGCCAGAGGCCCCTTCAAAGCATTGCAGCTGCTTTGTCAGCTTCCCATTTGGAGCAGCCTCTTTCCCTCTCCTGGCTTTTGAGAGGTGAGCCCATAGAATGGGGTGCCAGATGCTGGAGGGTGTTGATATCCCCCTGGAAGGGCACTCTCGAGGGTTCATGTGACTTCACCTGGTGAATTTGGGATGAGGCATCTCATCTGCTCTGGGTTGGGCCAGTAGCGAAGCTCTCTGGCACACAGAGCAGCGCTGGGGCCTCGAGGAGCCATTGCCAGCACTCAGGAGACCAGAACCTGTGTCCTGGGGGCTCTTGCCTCAAGAGTCAGGATCAGAAGGCTTCTGGTAGCTTGTTTACCAAGTAGGGAAGAAGGTGTCTATGCTCATCCTCTCATAGGAGTGAGAAAATATTAAAATTAAAAAAGCACAACCCCACACACCTCCCCACATTTCTACAAATGCATTTTGGTATTGATCCCTTTATCAAAGGTGGTCAAAGTAAGAACTTGTTACTGAAATTTCTTTAAACTTAAAGCTGATGAAAAATAAATGTTTCCTAGTTCTTAACATTACCTCTTCATTATAATTTTATTTAATAGCTATTACTTTTATTTCATCAGTACCAGAACATGATCACGCTGAAGGGCTTAATGCAGTCTGTCCTTGCAATTCTGATTTTCAGTTAATTAAAACTGATTGGCTGACCTGACATTTATATTTATCATATCTTATGAAGGATCCACGTTTTCCTTCACATAAATTTTACTGCTTTTCTCTGTTAGCTGTTTTGTGCAAAAAAAATTACATTATGTCAGATATAGTAAAAAAAGTATCTTAATCTTTAGAAGTTGCATTGCAGTCAAAGTTACTATCAAGATTTTTCCCCTTAATTGCAAAGAATTACATTGTTTGGATCAAACAGTTTGTTTTCATGGTCATTTTTTGAAAGTTCTGAAATTAATTCTTACAGCGAAGCTGACAAAAATCTTGGTCATAATTGTATGATTAGCACTTCTCATGTTAGCCAATACTATTAGCTCATTATTTGCCTTGTAGGAAATTTATCTGTGTTGTGTCTCATCTCTGACAGTAAATTCCTTGAAGCCCTGATTGTCTTTTGTTCTATACACAGTTGTCCTGCAAATGAAGTCTTGTTTGTGAGCAGGGCTCTGGTGCAGATGCTAACAGAAATCAGAACTTCCTCCTGTATATTTTTCCATTAAAATGTGCAGTGAGGACAGCAGCAGAACAATGACTTTGACAGATTTGTTCGTGCTCTTTGGGCTGGGGAGCACTCCCAAAGGCTGCAGGGGGCTGGTGGAAGTGGGACAAATATTCATTCAAGCTTTTACACTGAGTCTCCAAGTTTGAAGTTCATCTCTTGAGAAAAACAGTTGGCTACGTTTGTATCAGTCCCTACAGAGGGAATTCTTTGGAATGAGGTGGAGAATTTAAAGCAAATAAGAGGAATAAATAGAATTTACTAGATCAGGGTAGGGAGTGGTAAGATAACGGTGTCAGAAAGGGAAGAAAAGTTTGTTAAGAGTCACATCCAAGGTAATGGGTGCTACAGAAAGAACGGGAGATAAGAGTTGGCAAAAGGGATGGTGATTCTGTGCTGGAATCTGAGAAACTTAGCTGGTACTTATGTTTTGGGGCACAGCGTCTGGGATCTCATATCTGGTGGGAAGCTGTGACTTTGTACTGTGAATATGTGATATTATTCCATAAAAATGTACTTGTCACATCATCAGATACATAAATAGTTGGTTTTGCTTTGTTACCCTTTTCATCTGTGAAAGAGTTGATGGCTCAAGAGCAGGAAGAGCAGAGAGGGACAGTGTAGTGCTGCACAGAAAGGAAAGCTGAAAGAGAAGACCTGGATGCAAGTGAGGAAGGAGGAGAGGAAAGTTTAATATTATTTATGAACTTTTGAGATGGGAGAAAAACCAGGAGAAAACCGTAGGAGAGGATACAGAAATGTAAGGCAGCATAGGCACTCCTTGAGCTGTGAAAGTCAAATAATGCAGATGTTTCTGGATGAACAGCAACAAGGGAATGCTCAAGAAAGCAACCATCAATTCATAAAAAAGATTGAAGGAATGTCAGAAGACAGGTATAGGTTTATTTTTCAGGTAGAAAAGACTGTCATCCAGTGGCCTTACAGCTAGTGGTTGTATGGCTTGTATACATTTTCCTTAATTCCTCTAGGGGAGTCTGTTTTGGTTTTTTGGTATATTGTTTTTTAGTATACACAAAGCTCCTTTTCACTGAGCTCTACAGTAGAAGGAGATATAGAAGCCCAAAAAATTAATGGAATTGTTTACAGTCATATCAGTATTGAACTGAAAACTCCAAAAAGTAAAATTATTCTGGTTAGGAGGCAGTATTTCTTAACAATGTGGGTATTATGGAAGTGTTGTTCAGGAGAGATGATAATTTTCTCCTCTGGGATATTTGAGACTGGATTGGAGAGAAGAGCAGAGAGGTGAGTGGTGAGTTGTGTGCGAGCACAGCAGCGGTGCAGGATCTGCCATGTGCCCCTGAACCAGCACTGCTTTGCCATTTGCAGCAGGTCTGTATCTTTAATTAGACTCACTGACAACTAATGCTGCGTGAATTTGCATCCCAACAGTTGCATTCCAGGCTGGGATTTGAAGTGCAAACAGGAACTGGCAGCTGCTCATGGAATATTTGAATACGAGGTTATATTCAGGATTTTCCTTCAGCACTGAGTATGGGTATAAATATTCTTATGCATCAGGATTAATACATACCTCATTAGTTGCACATGTCTAAATCCTCTTTGCACTGAGATGCTTACAGGGTGGGTTTAGTTATTCTTAGGGTTGATCCTTTGGCAAAAAATAATGTATGACAGGGTTTAATAGTTGTACACTTGCTTCTGCTAAGCCCTGCTATTAAATATACTTCTAATTTCCATCTGGTGAGTGTATGCAATTTGTCTTCATAGCTGTGGTTGTAGGAACAGGTTTGTATTTTTCTTTGGCTAATGTTTCCAAATTGAGTTTTATGTCATAAGCAGAGGATTTTAGACCTGAATTTTTTCTTCATTATACAGCCTACATGTGGCAGGAGATTTTTTTGAAGAGGAGCAGCTCCATGGTCTTCTCATTCTAAAATGCTTGTGGAAATTCCCTATTTTATTTATACACGTGTGAATTTAGATTCTGATTGTCACACAGAAATAATGCCAAATTCTCTTGCACCTCATGGGGATATTTGACTCTTAGAGGTATTTATTCTGCTGGGTTTGGAATGACAGAGATCCACACAAACACCAGTTTGTTCTTCCCGGAGCAGCGTGTGATGCCTTTGTCTGCAGAGAGAGGGTAAGCCTGGTCTAGGAATAGGCACGAACTGGAGTTTTACATCTGTGTGTTTGTGAGCTGCAATAGGGATATAGGGAAATAGGGATTCATGATCTTGAGTGATTCATGGTTTTGAGTCCAGATCTTGGCACAAAACACGCTTTTATCGCTTATCAAGAGCTGAATCAGCTCCCTGCTGGTCAGGATGACCACAAGGCTTAGAGTCGTGCAGCCGAGACCTACATTCTGTGGCTTGGGATCAGCTGTTGAGACACGGTGGAGTACGAGCAGCAGCATAAACAGAACAGGCCGTGGTTCGGGAGCTTTGCTGGGCGTTGTGGGTCGCACACTCGCAGCCCTGGAAGGCAAAATTCCTCTTGGAGTACGAGCAGCAGCATAAACAGAACAGGCCGTGGTTCGGGAGCTTTGCTGGGCGTTGTGGGTCGCACACTCGCAGCCCTGGAAGGCAAAATTCCTCTTGGAAGCGCGGAGGGGCCCGTGATCAATGAATTGCCGGCAGGTGGCGCCCGAGAACACCGAGTGCCGCCCCCGCTTTGGCTCGGTGCAGCTCCCGAGCACCTCCCCGTGGGACGGCTCCCGGAATTAATCCTACAGCAACAAGTAACGCACCAAAGCGACACCCACCCATTGCTCCGTGTAAGAACTCAAGCTGTGTGGAGGCTGCTTGCAGTGCTAGTGACAGGGACAGACAAGCACTGCAGGATTCAGAGGGTAATGCCCCTGGCAGGAGGAAAAAAATCCCTCCTTCCCGATGGGGCTTCATGAAGTAGTGACTTGTCTGAAAGAAATTCACACGGCAGATAAACCCCTTATAAAGCCTTGCAGACGGCCAGGCCATTGCAAATAAATAATTGCTTGGGTGGGTGTAATAGGGATGGCATGTCAGAAATTATTTTTTTTCTTAGTCATGCTTTGCAACATGTGTTCAAGTATTTCTTTGCTCTCATAAATATAGGAGAGAATAAGATGAGAGGCTAGATGGTGGAGCTTTCTTCTCTTGCTCTCAGCATTCAGGTGAAAACACAGAGGGATTAAAGATGGATTAGATAAGCATTCTTGAGGGAGTAGAGAACTCTGGGAACAGTGCTCTGGCCTATTAATGAAGGATGCAGAAAACTGCCTGGCTCTTTTCTGGTTGGAAAGGCACGATATTTATATTGGGTTTTATCTCATGCTGCTTGGTTTGGTTTTGCTGGATTGGATGATTATTTTTCCCCTGCATATCTTTCTTTTTAACTGTCTCAGGGTGCCCAATGTGTCTACACAGTTCTGTTCAGGTGTCCTTTCCCTGGTGTGTCCCATGTGCCTTAAAATGTCAGCAGGACTGAAAATAAAACTGTGACCCATAAATGAATACTAAAACTGTCATGTAATGCCAACCTGTCAAGATACAAAAATTTACTTTTAGGCAATTTATTCTCTACAAAGTTCTCTACCCGATTATTTCAGAACTTTATTGTTTACTTCAACAGGAAGAAAGTGAGGCTATGCCATGAGTATACTTTATTTGCCTATTTTGATTTAATCTTGTGTATTTGCTAGATGATGGGTGTGGAAGAGAGTCAGAGCATGTAATTATTATGTGTTAATTAGCGCCCTAAAGCTATATTTAATTAAACCTTTAATAGCAACAGATTACAAATATTCCTGGGAAATAAATTCCTCTTTGTGAAGCAGGACCATTGTAGTGCAGCCTGACTAAAAACCCACAGACCGACAGCTTGCACCATCCAACACTGATTTTTCTGTGGGGAAAGATAAGAACGTGGATAACGAAGGGCAAAGTGTCAGTGTCACCATTTTAGCAGCTGAATCTATTCTGTCTCCCTCCTGCCAAACAGCCTATTAAACCTTTTAGCATTATGCTGTCTGTGACAGTAGGAGTTGGGCCCATTTGTACTAATAGCTTTACCGAGAGAGTAGCAGGAATACCCTTCAATAGTCCTACAGATAAAT
This sequence comes from Thryothorus ludovicianus, assembly GCA_013397245.1. Taxonomy (NCBI): domain Eukaryota; kingdom Metazoa; phylum Chordata; class Aves; order Passeriformes; family Certhiidae; genus Thryothorus; species Thryothorus ludovicianus. The sequence goes on from VZTB01001458.1 coordinate 178,537, forward strand.
CCCACGGAGTGCATGGAGCAGAAGTTGTTAAAATGTGTTGTTTTCAGTGTATTGTAGCGTGTGTTACCTACCTAAGGATGTTTAATACATAGCCTACATGGCATGTCACTGAAGTTCTACATGGGATTGGAACTGTGTCTATAATTTCCGTTTATTCCATGGCTTCTGTTGAAATATTTGAGGCCTTTACGAGCCCCTTTGTCTCTTTTCTTCCATGTGTCCTCTTTGTAATTCTCAGTATAGTTCAGGATGGCATGAAGAAAATGTGCCAAGCTGAGCAGAAGTCCATTCCTAAGACCTGTCAAACCCATTTTCTTAGCCTTGCTGCACTTCAAAGCAACGTTATCCTTTCCTAAGGTTTGCTTCCTTGCTTAGCAGTTCAGAAATTCAGTATGCCATTTGCTTATGCACTGTGATTTGTTTCACAGAAAAAGATACTTTTTTGCAGTGGTGCTAGTTAAGAATCCAAATTTGGTTTGGTTTCCCGAAGTACAAATATTATTAGAGGTTTCTGATACTGCTTAGAAACAGATTTCAGAGACTTTCATCCCACTCAGATGGGGCTCTCAGTTCTGTGAAATTGCCATGTGCAAGGTACTGAAGGAATGGGCAGAGACTGAGCTCTCGTTTGTGGTGAGGCATCACACTGTGCTGATCCAAACACCTAATCAAACAAAAAGAAGGCAAAGGTAGACGTGTAGCTGGTGAATATTTAGTCAGAATTAAAAATAAAACTGGCAGTAAAACCCCTCAGATCCTATGGAAAGTGTTGCTGCTCACTGAGCACGCTGGGAAGGAAAAGCTTCTAAGACTTTTGTAGTCACTGGCAGAGGCCTCCTGCTGGAGACTGTTTGAGCATATTATTCCATGAACAAAGACAATCCTCAGCCTCAGCAAGACAGACCTGTGTTCCAGATTAACAGAACAATCGAATAAAAAATTAATAATTGGCAGAAAGCAGAGAGGGAAAACTGCCACGATTTGCCTATGCAAATGCAGAACCTTCCTGCTGTGTGTGTGTACTGTGGGAAACAGCTCAGCAAACCCACACTGGGATTTCTCCTGTCCACACTTGTGCTGCCATGCTATGCAAATGTTTGCATTCCCACGTGTTTACTCTGTGCATTTCCCTGCTCTTTAGTTCCCTCCTCGAACAATTAAATAATTAAACAGCTTATTTCCTGCAAAGATCTGTTGGCCAGTAAGTTTATTTTCAACTTTGCTATGGACCAGGGTTGTAATTGCTGCAAATTGTGGTGTAAAGCAGTGTTTCTATTTCATGGTTTAGTTTGGTTTTCTTACTCAGTGTTTGTAAAGGTACTGCTGCTGTGCTGTGAGTACCTATTTTTTGGTATCTTTCTGTTTAAATGAAGTTTTCCTCTGTCAGGCTTTCAAGCCAACAGATGCTAGTGAGGCAGGCTGAGAGGCCTAAGCTGATAGAAGATTTTGTCCCCAAAGCTGCAGTCTGGGGAAACCTCCAGTAAATTCCTGGTCCCCATATGCTGTTGTACAGAACAACATGTGGTGTCCTGCCATCCTTTCCAGGAAAGCAGTGTTTGGGAGGGTGAGTTCTGTCTGCCACTGTGATGGATTAATTCATTTTTGCAGGGTTTGGTACACAGCTATTTGTATTATTTCCAGGCTTTGGTTTCTGTGTGGAATGAACTGATCTTGAGACTTCCAGGGGGAGAAAGGCATCAGAAGAGAGAAAATCAGTATTTCTTCCACTAGATGCTCTTTAAGGAAAGAAGATATGCAAATTCCTTTGGATTTCTTTATAGCAGACTGCAGTTACAGCACACAGCCCTCTGCTCCTTGATGGGCACTGCAGTAAAGCCTCAGAACATTTACAGTGCTGCCATAGTGTTTGTGTCTCACAAACAGCAGGTTTGGCCTTTGTTTTCAGAGTTTTCTTATGCCACTGAAGGTTTCTGCATTTGGGTTTGCTGAGCAGAGATCTCCCAGCTCCTCCTCAGAGCCTTCCTGCTGAGGCCCCACCGTTTTCTGTTAGGTAATTGAGGTTATTGTAACACATTACTTGAGGGGCATACAAGAGAACAGACTTCATCTGATATTCCAAAATAAATGCTGACACAGTTTTTCAGTTAAAAAAAGTTTGTCAGAGTATTTTAGAAACCAACAATTAGATGCTAATATTTCTAGACTAACAGGAATAGAAATCAGAATTAATGAGTTCTCTGCAGGTACATCTGTCACATATTTAATGATATGAGGCATATTTCATGCTCACAGCGCTCTGCCAACATTATGCAACCCTTGTAATAGCTCTCTGCAGTAAATACCAATCTTGCTGTGCTGCTAGGGAAAATGAAACTTAGTTCCAGGCATGACACCCTGAGCCCCTCAGAGTGTCTCCCCCTAAAGTCAGTGGCTGTGGACGTTACTTGGGCTGTCTGTGGGCTTGAGGGGATTATTCCTGACTGCAACTGTCCTTGTCCAAGCCCTCTGCTCAGCATGGAAGCTCTGGCTGCCATCACTCTGCATGGCCTGCATCAGTTGCTGAAGCCCCAGACACAGAGAAGCAGCAATTTCCAACCATACCTGTTGAGCTGCTCATGGCTCCTGGGATAGAGATAAATGCAAAATAAAAACATTTGCTTGCAGAACAAAGTTTAACCTGGAACAACACTGTCAGGTTTTCAGTGGGTGGTAATTAAGGGACCTGATTTGTTTCTGTTGCCATTCTGCCCTGTGTAAAATTCCAATAATAATTCCACCTATCTTGGAAGAAACTGGAAGGATAAATATTTCCCTAGTGCTGAGACAGCATTGATCTAATAGAAATATGTCTTAATCTTTCCTGTGATAGAATAAGAGTACTAAGCTAACGTGCCAGGCACTGCTGTCCTTGAGAGTGCACATTCACTGACATGGGCATCCTCTTCTTTTGGCAAGCTGTGTTCATTCCTAATAAACTGAGAGACACTGGGATCTTCCAGTCCTTCCATAATTTACAATCTGGCCACAAACAAATTGCATCTGTGGCTGATTGAACCTGAAGTTTCTAAAACAGTTTACTCATTGGAAGTTTGCTTAAATTCGCTGTTTTTACTCATTTGGCTCACTCACATTTTTAGTCAGAAGTAGTATGACTGTTATGACTATTAGTAGTTTTTGAGGTAAAAGTTGAATATAAGGAACACAGGCATGATAGTTGCAACAGCTGCTGCAGTTCTACCAGAGCAATTGGTGTTGGCAGGCATTGAATTCCCTTCCCCAAACCAGAAAAGCCACTCCCAATTGCTTTGAGCGTGGTCACAGGAGATGTTCATGTTCCTTTTTGAACTGCCACATTTCAGGACAGGATAATTCCACATATGACAGATGTTTTCAGGCACAGAAGGGGTCCTAAAAGAGAAGCTTTAGTATGGATCTTAACTTCCCTCACATCTAGGGGCTCTTTGAAGGTCTATGGGAATCTCATTAAAAGCTTAATTTCTAAAGTTCAGTTCTGATTCTGAATTTTCTAGAAATAAGGAGAATTTTTTTTCCATCTGGATGTCAGGAATATATTGGGTCTTTGACATCACTCTTGGCAGAGCTGACAGAACAGAGAACATTTAATTTTGTCCATTAAGGGAATCTCCATTTACCCTGTGTGTTCAAAACTTTTCTCCTGAACATAGTCTATGTCTTATAACTTTGTTCTTGAATTGTATATGAGAAATTATTCCTTATCCTGGGAAACAGAGACTGCACTAGATGGAAGTATTTTGGTTTTCAGAAATATCTCCTGCTGCACACAAGTTATGAGGCTTCCCTGTCACAGTGCTAACACACCTGGCAAGCTCTGTGGTAATGCAGTTTTTCCCTTCCTTTCTGGTGCACCTGGACATCTGTTGTTTTGTGTCTGCCTTTAAGATTGGTCACTTCCTGCAGACCAGCATCCAGCCAAAATAAATCATCTTGGCTACTGCCTAGGAGCTTCCCAAGCAGATATTCATGCCCAACATCACCCAGCAGCACTCATTACTAGTTCCCTCACAAGGGCTTTTCAAGAATATCTTCTTTTTTAAAGATGTACAAATAAGAGTTTTTGGTAAGAACTGTTGATTCCTCACCACTTAGTGTCCCTGTACTAAAGAAAACCATGTACTGCTGCTGCTGTTCTTTTGCTTTACTATTGAAGCTGCAGCATCTGGAAGAACTGTTTTTAAAAAGGAAAAGTAAATGTAGGATGATGTAGTCCCAACAGGACAGTCTTGATGACTGCAGTCTGAATGCATGGGCTTTAACAAGTGTCACATCTGCATTGAAAATTGCAGTGTGGCTTCCAGGGATCCACCTTGACCCAACTAGACTGTCTAGAAACAGGGAAAATTAGCCCATGGCAGATTCTCCTCAGGACTGCTGCAGCCAGGGAACTTCCAGATCTCAGTCAAACAAGTTGGGCTTCTTTAAAACTCGATTTGATTGCTGGGAATTGTATCCCAGGCTTCAGTGATGATCCATCCAGTTCTGGTTTTCCCACTTCAGTCTGGGGAAAACACTCTGTGTGCTATAGAAAAAGCTTTTTCAGTTGTGAATAACAGATGCTAGGTGGGGCTGGTAATTTTTGTAGAATATCTTTGAGGGTTGCACAAGCATCAGCAACCAAGCAAGAAAGGATGCTGAAGTGGAAGGGGATCATGTCTTGGGTCCATTCTCCATGTAAAAGGGATGTTGAAACTGCATCAAAATACCAGTAACTCCGCTTTGATACTACTGAAATAAATTCCTGAGAATGATGTATGGGAAAAAAGGATGGGTTTAATTCTTTGGACGTAATCTGTGAAGTTTAATTAGGTATCCAGTTTTAAATCCAGTTATGTTTACATGTGGCTTTAGTACTGCTCTTAATTCAAGAGGCCGTGTAATCATGTTATTCTCTCATAGATTGCCCTGCAAACAGCCTGTAAAGTAGAAATGCCAATCAGAAATATTCATTAGTTTTCTCTGTGACATTCTTTACTTTATAGCTGAAAATTTGTTTACTAACAATCTACAAAATGTGAGTCAGCTTCACTTAAAAAAACCAGAAAAATAGGCAAACTTAAGTCAGCCAAAGTGACTTTTCCTTCTTTTTTTATCAGAACTGAACCACGGGGAGGTCTCAGGAGTTCTCTCCTGCCTTCTTGCTTTACTGAAGAAATGTTGCACCTTGCCTTGCATATAATTCCAGTTTTTAAGGATTTAAACTGTGGAGAGAGTGAACTGAACTGTCCAGTGTTCAGCAGCCTGTGCTGTTCCTGATCCTCTTTTGTGTCCTTTTAGGCCCCACTAAGGTCACTTGCATATTGGTCATTGCCTCAGCTTCTCCTTGAAGTCAAATGTGAATGATGATGAGTTGGGCCTGTGAAATCCCAGAGAAAGGGCCGTGTTTTCCTGTTGTGCAGTTCATGTTTCAGTCTGAGTCATGCTTAAACAGGTTCAGCAGCTGTGCATGTTAAATTGTTCTCAAGGCGTGTTCTTTTCAGGTAGAGTGAGGTAGAAAGGCAGAGTCTGAAATAAATCCCGGCTGATAAATATCAGCTGTGCTAATTTTAGCGAGAATTAAGGATTTGCATTTGAGCTTGTGGATGGTTTGGGAACACCATGGACAGTTGTTTCTCCAGTTTTGATTCCTGTTGTTTTGTATGCCCACCTTTTGGTTGAAAGGAATTAGTTCCTTCCAAATTGGCAAGAACAACACGTGAATGTGTGGACCTGGCTGTCTCTATTTAACCATTTTGGTATGGATGTCTGTGATAGCCCCCAGCTGTAACCAAACTCCCACTCACCTTTTTGATTTCACCAGGATTTGATTCTGGGAATCACATCTGCACATCCGTGCCAGCAACTATCTGTAGCAGCCAGGTACATGAGCACACACACTGCACAAATTAATAGTGCATCATGTGTTCAAGTTCAGCTTTCTCCTCTGAGTTCCTCTGATAATTGTCAGTTATCTGTATTATATATTTCATAATTGGGCAGCTCATGCATAAAAGATCCTTATTGATCAGCCATGATGTGAAGAAGTGCTGTTCAGACTTGGCATGGAGTTAAGCAGAAGTCAAATCAAGGACAAGGCTGGCAAGTGTTCAGGCTCAGGCACCACAATGCTGAAATCTGCATTTATTCTAATCTGTTCAGATACGATTTCTGCAATGCAGCCAGTGGCTAAGGCTGACCTTAAATCCAAAGAATCCTTGGCTGTTGGTCTGTTTCCAAAGGCTTAATCCCCTTTGGTCTTGAATTTCCTTTGTTCTTCCTTGTGCCCCACAGAATTTAATGGTATTTCTATGGTTGTGTTAGTTTTCCTGAAACAGTCCTTCGACTTACTTATGGATTATTGGTATTTTTGCACTTTCTTTTTGAAGTAAAAATTTCCCTTAATCCTCCTTCTGCAGCAGTGTTTCAGCTGACATGCAAGCACACTTGGAATTGCATCAGAGCTGCTGTGTGAGTCCAGAAGCAGGACTCAGTGTGGTACAAGGGACTCAGCCTCTGCTTTTCTCCCTGTGGTTAAAATCCAGCCCTGTCACACCACAGATCAGCAACTCAGTGAGTGATGTATTGTGTTACAAGTGTTATGAAGGAACAAAGAGGGAGACGTAAGAAATGAGCTGTGCTGCCCCAAGTCCCCAGCTGTGATCTCTCTAGATAACCTGGCAATGCTTTATTTTAATAAGAGAAATCTTTAAGAGGTAGAATCAGCTCTCTGTGGCTGTGCAGGCAAGACATTTTATCCCTCTTGCTCCCTTTCTGCACAACATCCTTGTGTCAGTGTGGAGAGAACAACTTCCTTCTGCACTGGAGAGGAGGTTCCCATGGGCAGGACAGGAGTAGCCAGGTTCCTGACCTCATTTTCAGTGCCTTCTTCTTCTGTCACCTGGTTTCAGCAATTACAGGTCAAAGTCCTGCAAGTGGGTAGTGCTTGCACTATCTGATTACATACAGAGCTGTAAAAGATGTTGGGATCTCTAGAAAATTAGGGGCTTGAAATTCAAGAAACTCTACAGTGGACATCTGAGATAGAATTCTGAGGGAGGTGATTGTCCTCCTCTACTCTGTTCTGGAATATTGTATACGGTTCTGGTGCCCCCAGTATGAGAAGGATGTGGAACTGCTGGAGAAAGTCCAAAGGAGGCCATGAAGTCGATAAGGGGAGTGGAGAACCTCACCTGTGGAGACCTCCCAGCACCTTCCAGGATCTGCAGGGGCCTGCAAGGAAGACAGATCTGGACTCTTCATCAGGATCTGGAATGACATCATGAGGGAGAATGGCTCCAAACTGAAAGAGGGGAAATTACACGGAAGGAATTCTCCTCTGTGAGGGTGGGCAGGCCCTGGGACAGGTTACCCAGAGAAGCTGGGGCTGCCCAATCCCTGGCAGTGTCCAAGGCCAGGCTGGCCAGGGCTTGGAGCAGCCTGGGATAGTGGGAGGTGTCCCTGCCTGTGACAGGGAAAAGAACCAGAGGATCTCTAAGATGCCTTCCAACCCAAACCATTCTGTGTTTCTCTATAATTCTAGTATTAATACATTTATTTCAGGGACAACAAGATGCACTTTACCAGCTACACGCTCTTCCAGATAAAAAGCAAAACAGCCTGAAACCCAACCCTCTAACTGCTCTCTGAATTTCCTTTTTGCTATCACCATGATAGTGTGTTTTTCCCTTTGACTTGTTTCCTGGAAACAGCTGCATCATTTCTTGCTCAAAAGCTCTCCAAACTTTGCGGCCAATGGCACGGAAAATTTTGACACAGGGGTTTGTAAAAAGCTCAAGTCAGATTGTTCTGATGGGGAGTGGCAGGAATGTCCACGGTACGGAAATCTGGGAGCCTGGAGTGTAACCCACACACATGTAAACAGAACTGTAATATTAGATCATCCAGGGGAATAGAAGAGGGAAAACTTTTCTTCTGTTAGAGTGCAAAAGATTTGAAAGCAATGATTTTTCACTATTAGTGATTGTGTTCCTGTGGGTAAGCAAGGCCAGCACATTACATTTGCAAGTGTTGTGGAAATCTGACCTTTCCGGTAAATCTGAGCGAGATGGCTGCCTTTGGTTTCATCCCAAGTGTAGATGAGTATCTTAGCACGGCGGCTGGAAGCTTTTCTGGTTGTGGCAGACACTGTTTAGCCACAAGCTGAGGTTCCCTATCACATGCTCAGTGAGATTCCGCAGGACAAAGGCTGTGTAAATTGAATTACACTAACACCACCTATGGATTCGGGCTAGTCCGGAATTTGCATTACAAATGCCCTCACTGTGTGCATGCCCTACACTCACCAATTAGGCTTTCTTCTCAACCCTCTCGGCCCTCCATAAAAAGAGGGAAGGTTTTTTCTTTCCTGATGGAGTTGCAAAGAAAAGCTGCTAATGAAGGACTGATGAATGGTCTGATTGTGTTGCTGTTTGTATAGTTTCACCTTCATTTGCATCAGTACCAGGCACAGATCCCAAGGCTCATTTTTCACTTTTCAGTGCCTCCTCTTCTTTGGCCCCTGCCTGCGCTGGGACCAACCAGACAAGCGCATTTATCTTTGCCTCCTGGAACACGGACTCGGAATATTTCCCTTCGTGCATCCCAGGGGCCTACACGTGGTGGGATGGGACATCTCCCCAGCACATCCGGCTTCTGTTGCAGGTAGATTTGGAAATCTGCCACCAGCTGGAGCGACACAAAACGTACTGGGAGCCATCACTGCTTTCCCTCGGGAACACTTAATGCATCATCTCTATTTCCTACTTCAAGGAATGGATCTCTTATTTAATATCGTTTTCCAGCAGTTCCCACAGCGTGTTTGACACTGTAAAATAACTCCCCAGACCTCCAAGACCAGAGAAAGCACACAGACAGTGTGTCAAATTGCTTACATAGAACACCCCTAAATGATCCAATCAAAACCCTGAGTCAAAATTCTGGAAACAGTGGAGCAATCCCTCTCTTCCTGTAGGAGCAAACGAGTACACACAAGACACATTCGACAAGTGACTCTTCAGTTCTGGAGTTCTTTGGTTCTTCCTATTTTCCCTGTCATTTTGAAAACATAGCAACTGCCAAAAAATAATGATTTTCTTTTTAAAGAAGAAAAAAAAGAGAATTAAAGAATGTGGTCCTTTGTTTTCTATATCTGTTCAGGGGACAAGCTTCATTGATTGAATGCCAGGAAGAGGATAATGCAATCTCCCATTAGGCTTGTTTGCATCTTTTTCCAGGATGACAGTTTAAGTCTGCTGGCTACAGATGGCCTTTGACAACTGACAACACTCGCTGTTATGCCAGTGCATGACTTCATCTGTGTGACACTGCATGTGACTGCAGCTTTCTTCCTCTTTGCTTGCAGGAACTATTCTCCATTTCAGGAGCACCAGAAGAACAAAGGTTTCTCTTGCCAGAACCAGAAGCCTAAAACTGCCCTGCAGGCACTGGAAAAACAGTATTGTTGGAATATGTTGTTTGCTTGGGGCTTTAACCACCAAGTCTGAAGTTAAGAGGCCAAATTTGGTAAAACTTCAATACTTTTTGGAGCGGACATTTTTCAATACTGCCTAGGCCCACATGGGCTTTTCAGAGTGTCCCACACTCCAGAGTGCTTCCCAAAGGGACACCAAGCTTTGCAGCTTGTGCTGAAGGTGCAAAGCCTACAGACCTGAGCTGGAATTTGGAGGAGTTTTTGTCTTCTCCCAATCTTGGCAACCTCAGGGAATGCTACAAGTTGAATGAATGAAGTCATCCATCATCTAGCAGTAACTGGAGTAGGCTGAACTCATTCCCATTCTGACTTTTGCTTCAGAAGCAGGGAAAAATTAAGGCTTGTGTTCTAAACTTTTCTTTTTGCCACTCTTAAACACAGGTCACAATTTGATTTATGGTTAGTAGCTATTACCTTGTTCTAATTTTTATTATAACTGTTTAATCTAAACTTGGTTCTCAGGTCTGCTCTAACACATGTAATTTCCTATGGGCTTTTTTGAAAAAGAAAAAATATATTTATGTCAAAGTAGGTCTGAAGTGAGGATGAAATTTAGAAAATACTGGACCTCATATCAGAAGATGACAGCTGAAGAGTTAAATAGAGACAAAAATACTAGAAGTCATGTTTTTCATCCTTTTTTTAGTTGTAATGGAACTCAGGAAGCCTCCTCTGAACTATATGGCACAAGCATTTCAAAGTCTTCATGCTAGTAATTCAGTTTAAGCAAAACGATGTATTTTTCAATATCTAGGGAACAATGAAGAATATATATAATCATGTGTATCTCTTAGGCTCATCTTTGAAATGTGATCTTCTATGTTCACCATGGAACCACATTCCTGAGAAAATGCCACTGCCATGAGACTGCTAAAGAATAGGGAAATGAATGTCCTTAGCTAAGAAATTATTTTCTTTCAGTGATTGTGTCCTTGAGTCTGGCCCACTGTCAAAAACTGTGGGCAGCCTGGGAGGCAAATAAAAACTTACATCCCAAAAGTTTTTGCATTAGTGAGGAGAGCCCTGCATCTGCAGAGCATGAGTAAATTCCATAACAGTTTAAAACGTCTGTTTATTAAAATAAAACTTAATTGTCCTGAATAACTAAAATAACTTAATTAGAGGGGAGTCTAGGAAAAAAACCCCCAACATTCTGGGAATCTGATTCTCCCTCCATCTTGCAAGCAGGTCAAACAAGCCCTTGTGTATGGAATAAGTCACAGAATAGGACTGTGACTCTTCAGAAGATAACTTCTCCAAGTATCACTAGTAAAATAATATGTTCCCCATATCCTGCTAAGAATGAGTGGGACAGATGCTGCAGATTTAACTTTGACACTTACCCCATCTGGTCAGATGGTAATCTAAGGGACGACCAAACAGAGGAATGACACTGCCAAAAAGAATTTCTATCCCAGTTCCTTTAGTCATGTGGTGGATGTGTTGGATGGACAGTCAGGGTCACATCCAGAACGTTGGAAGTGCTGAGTTATAGTTCCTGTTCTGTTCTGAAATCCATCACCTCTTCTATCAGGCAGTGATTGATCTCTTCAAGCTGGCAGGCACATGGCCAGCTAAATGTCACCTCTGCTGTGATGTTCCAACCACCCTCTTCACAGACTTAGCTACCAAAATATTCATATTATTCTCATAGTCTCCTGATGCAACACCGCTTCCAAAAGATCTTGGATCAAACAAATTGATTGTTCCTTCTGCCCTTGGTTCTTGTGACAGTGGATGAATCTGCTTTCTTGTTTTGAGACTTCAGGATGTGTGGATTTTCCCCTTGTTCAGGCTGATCTTTCTCTGTCTGATGATGTAAAGTTGAGCCCTTGGAAAGGACAGGGAAGAACAGCAGCAGCTTGGCTCTGAGCAATCACTTTGGCTGGCAGTCTGGGAGAGAACACAGTCTGTTGACTGGCAGTGATATAAATATATTCAGGGCTGGATTGACAGTATGCAGGACATAAGCCTGCTGGGAACAGTGAAATTGAGACATGCCTTCTTTCCTTCTTTTGTGCTTCTTGTGAAGGCGTGAAGGGTGTCCAGCAACAAGTTTCTTTCCTTCCCCAAAATAAGCTGTTAGAGGACAAATGGAGCAGAGTGGCAAGGAGTTGTTGGTATTGTTTTCCACTTGGTTTCAAGTTCTGCAAACAAAGCTAGAGCTGGTAAGTGAATATTGCTTAGCCTGGGTGGCTGGACCTTCCCAAAAGTGCTGAGTCTCAAGGCTGTTCATGCTGCTCCTCAGCTAAAGAAGGGCTGTGTGAATGACAGAGTACTTTGGTGTTGGCTACATGGGGTTATTTTATTGCTGTAGTTCCTCTCATTACATATCAGTTTGAGGCTTGTTGCAAAAGATAATGAGTTTCGGTGACAGTGAAGAAACAGGTCTCGGTGATAGGGGGCTGCACTGAAAATCTAATTAATTTAATGACATCAGTACTGAGGAATGTTGTTTGTGATCAGAAGTGCCAGAGAGATCAATGGTTCTACTCCAGGATGTAACCATTAATGAAAAAAAAAAAAAACAACCTCTGAATGGCTTTCTAGTATATTTGTTTCCTGAATGTTAAACTGATCATTAGAGCCCTTTCTAACTTGTCCACTCATGGATCAGACAAAACCAGTATGATTATTCAGAAGCACTCATCATATTCAGGTGGGATGAATATGAGTGCTAAGTTAAAGAGCTGCAATCTTGCTTATCAACAGACCTAAAACTGCATCAGGTCTGAGATTCTTCCCAATAATGTAGCTAGGACCTGGAATATTTAACTGCATTGTGGAGTGGCGTGTGAAGCAGAACTATTCAATCTCTGTACTTATATTTATGATCTCTATTTCCTCTCTTCCTTTGGGGCATTTTCGTGAACACAGCAGGAGCACACCTGAGATGGGCTCTGAAAATTGTTGTGTAATCTGTAGGCAAAGAGCATAGCAGGGAAAAGGCATGAAAGGAAAACGACCAGATTGTGAAAGGGAACCAAGACTGACTTTCTGCATTGTTCTTATTGACACATGCTGTTTCTGCTTCACATTCTTACGTTGCTGAGAAACCCTGTCATCTGCAAACAAACCCAGCTCCTGCAGGACAGAGTGTGTGCAGAATGTAAAGAGGGAGGTGTCTGTAGGCAGCCTACAAAAGCTTGCCACGTTGCTTCCATGCACACAAAAAGTTCCTTACTTTGTAGCACCAGGCTCATCACCCTGACAGGCAACATTTCTGCATTTAATGTATTTTATTGTCAGGAGGTTTTTCTGAAGACTTGTCTCCCATATTCTTAAGTAGTAAATCTAAAGCTGGTATTAAGTTATGCATTATGATCCAAAGCGTTGGTCAATGTTGTATTGAAATTACAGCATGTGGAATTGCAGCATGTAATGTTCACTAGGAACACCCACCTCAGGGTTTGTGGCTATTTCTCCATACCTTTGAAAAGACAGGTAGTTTTAGTACTAGATTTGAGAAATTCTTGCAGTGTAACTCTAGTTCATATTTTGTTGATGATAGAATTTGGTCCTGTAGTATCTTTAGTAGTTCAGTCTCTGACCTTTTTTGTGTGTCCTGCCATTCCTTTATCAACTCTCAGGATGAAAAAAAAGAGGCTTAGTTGTGGATTCCTTTCTGAGCTGTTCATCAGCATTTACCCACTGGGGGCCAAACCTGTCCCTGGATATTTAGAGGTATAGCTCAAACTTGGAAATGCTGAGACTCTAAAATAAAAATGTATTCCCAGTGGTGAAACAACTGAACATTTTCTCAGGCAGAAGCTGCTCAGCCAGACAGTCTGAGAGCAGTGGCCTGGCTGCATTCAAGATCCCTCCGGGAAGACACTCCTGGTAATGAAGCCTTGTCACCAGGAAGCTGGTGGTGGCAGATGGCAGTGCACAGGCTGGGCCAGGGGTCTCCTCACATTCCAGTTCCCCATTATATCTGCACGGGGCTTCTCTCCTTAACAGGGTAGTCGGAGCTGGGCTTAATGGGCTCTGACTAATGACTAAAAAGGGGAAAAATGAAGAATTAGCTCCTTTGTGATTTTCGTTTTTTTTCTTTCACCCATCTTTGACAGGCTGTAAATGGATTTTCTGTAGCTGCTACATTTCACTGGGAAAATGAGCAGGGTGTGTTTTTAGATGATTAGTCGTTGTCTGTAGGGTTTGTGCTCAGCCCTTGCACTGCATCCCTGTGAGACCAAGGAGGCCTTTAAGTTTCCAAGTGAGAATTCCTACTGGGGTGTTGATGGGGGAAAAAATTACCTAAAATCTGTTCATGCCCAAGGCAGTAACAAGACCTGTCTGACCTCATGGTTTGTGACTAAAGCAGGCTCTGGGCAAGCACATGACTACCTGGCTCCTCTTTGGGAGCTGCATCTGTGCCATTAAACGTGTGTCAGCACCGTGGGGAGAGAAAAGACTCCATTGTCTCCATTGCCTCAGCCCACCCTCTGCCTTTTAGAAGGCTTCAGATTTCCAGATATTCATGTATATGTTCAACAGACAGAATTTTGCTGATAAAGTTATGTAAATGTTTATTCTTCAGGCTTAGCATGTAATTCCAACTTCCAGCAAAACTCTGTGGAGTAAATTCCCTGATGCCCCGTGTTTGTGTCTTGCTTGCAGAGAGCTTGGCATATGCCATGTCGCAGTGTTTGTGGGAAGTGTGCTTGTTGGATCAGTGTTTCACTGTTGTGGTCTTGAAAAAAGATTGAGGGAGATTCATGAACTGAGAACACTGCTGCTGTATAGGGAAAAACCAAAACCAACCCTTTATAATCAATCTATAATCCAGCTAGAAAAAACTGCCGTCTGTATTGATATGTCTTAGGCGAGGCTGTAAGGCAGGGAAGGGAAAACCCTTAATCCAGGCAAGCCTTTTTCAAAGCTGAATAATCTGAGGATATTTGGGCCTTTTTTCAAAGAACACAGAGTCCTCAGACAGATGAAACCATCAGCTTCTTCCAAAAGCCCAGTATGGTTGTGCCACTACACTGTGCTGAAAGAGATTGCAGAGGTTATTTAGTGGGGATTCCCACTTGGATGTTTGTGGGAAGAAATTGCCTAGTGCTGGGTTTTGGAAGGTGAAAATGCATGAAGCACAATAGGGACTGCAAAAGAGAAACCTGTTTCACAGACAGGGAAATGTTCAGATAATTTAGCCTACAGATTTTGGCTTAGGACACCTGAAATATTTGAGAGAACTTTACACAGCGTGTTCCTTAGAGCTGAGTGATATCTCAGTGTCTCTAGGACTTTTCACTATCGTCTCACTTGGCACTGAGCAAGACATCCAGTCTTAAAAAAAAAACAATTAATTGACTTGGTTTAACCAGGTAACACATGGAGATAAATGTTACATTTACAAAGGAAGGTGAGTGGCAGATAAAAAATAAATTCTGTTGTTTAATACTCTGAGAGTAAGCCAGAAAGAGCAGTAGAGCAAGATGAGGAAGTCAAGGCATAGGAAATAACTATATTTCTCAAAAAGAGGAAGGGAATGAAGGCAGAGTGTTGAGGTGAGGTATGTATGATTTGAGAAGAGGCTACTTCAGGCTTACTCCAGTGGCATTTACAGTCATTGGTTCACAAGAAACAAAGGCAAGCCTAAAAAACACAGACACCTCCTGGAGGCAGTTACAGTCAGCTGGCCTCAATGACACAGGGTAATTAACATAATTAACATAATTGGCGTCTCCTTGTTTATGGTTCGGATCTGGCCAAAATAAGTACAGTGTGTAGCACAATAGTAATGTACCTGCAATTAACAAAAAATTAGAAACACCTGTAATTGTTGGTATATCCGGTCAATAACCACACAGACTCTGTCATTCATGTCTGAACTCCACCTGGAAGAGACAATAGCAGATTTTCTGACTTGGGTATGTGAAATGAAAGCTTTTGTTCAGCCATGAGAGGAGACATTTGGATGTGGTGGATCACCCACACTTTGATAACATAAATAATGAAGTGGTAAAATGCTTTTAGTAACCTACTAATTGGTTACAATGGAAATAAATTACCTTGGTTGAAAATTGCTTAATGGGCATCTCGAGATAGGTTTTCTTTGTTTGAGAGGTTGTTTAGGTGTTTATTGTACTGTACAGATAACAGAGATTTGGTCAAAAGTTTTTAGCCTAAGTCAAAAGAACAACATCAAAGTTCTGGAAGAAAAAGCAGTCTGTTTCAGACTGGCTTAAATTGCATTTTGGAGCAAGAAAAGGACAAAAATTATCTGTCTGCTGTTGGTGGATAGAGAGAAAGGAAAGAATGATCAATAGAGCATGGAAATGAAAGAAGAATAACTGTAGACATGTCAGTGAAAATATTTTTTTTCAAACAGGAGCTGTTTCAGCTGTCTCAGTTTACCCACTGGCTGCTCCCTTTGGTACTTTCAGTTTCCATGGCAGAACTTTCACTGATCATTTCTGCAGCTGGACATTCCACATTTCTGCCTTCTCCCTAGAGAGAAATACTGAATATCTTACAGCCCATGTGGTTGCTCTCTGGGCTATAAGAGGAAAAGGGACACTTACTGAATAAATGAATTTTTCTGGTCAGAATTTAATGAAATAATTCTCTGCTTAATTTGCAGTGTGATTTTTTTTTTTTTGTTATGCTTGAGCAGGATTATGTCATGCTTTTGTGTGACTGCTATGAATTAAGTCTCTACCAAAGGTTCTACACATCCCTCTGCTGTTCCTCTTCACCACAATGAATCTTCTGGAAGATCCCATCTGGAAAATGCTGAGGTTGTGATATCTTTCAGTTATTCTTAGGCACTCTTGGATTCCTGGGATCATACAGGGCTAGTTCTGCAGTGCCCTGGGGCTGTACAGAAATAATGGGAGCAGGTGCTCCAGCAAGTTCTCAGGGATAGTTCCTGAAATTCAGGTCCTCTCTTTGGAGCTAATTCTTTATGCACCTCAGTGTTGCTGGTAGGCAGCACAGGTTTATTTCCTTGAGTAAAGCTCACCTATGCAGGTGAGGCTTGCTGGGGTTTTTTGGCTCCAGTGTAAACATAAAGCAATGTCAATCAAAGTGTGCTATATATATATATTTTTACTGCTGTTGCAATCTTGTTGCTTCAATACACAAAGAGTAAAATACAATTTAGGGGAAGCTAGAAACTTAAGACTTATTGGAATATGTACCAGTGCAAAGGCCCAAACTTGATATCTTTGTGATGATGTAAATTGCTGCAGCCTAATGTAAGTATCTGCTGATGTATGAGGCCTGGAAACAATTCTTCATTTTTGAAGTCAGAGGATGGATATTTGGCATAAACTGTTTCATATAAATTGGATGCAGATCTCTGCCTGACAGCCTGGGTTACCCTGCACATGTTGAAGACAATTGTAGGGGGTTTTTACTGAGTGCCATCATATTATTGTCTGGAGTCTGCACCTTTTATATACATGAATTATTTTATTTTGTGAATACTTTTATTGAACTCTGCATGGAAATATTTTCAATATGGAACCTTGGTCAGTGTACATTCTTCAGAGGAGCAATTATTATGCCCAATTTTTGGCATAAGAAATATAAGAAATACATTTGTAATAACTGAAGCAGAAATACTCTTTCTAAAATGTGCTTTGAGAAAGGACATATCACTTGCTAACCATTGAGAAGAAATTTACTGGAGTGAAAAAACATTGGATTTATGTAAGCTGGGAGACAAAATCTAAATTTGTCACATACACTTGTCTGTGTCCCTGCACTTGACTTGTCATGTTACAGCTTTTCAGGAAAATGGAGATTCATTTTTTAACTGACTACGTTGGAAAAGAAACTTCCCTCAGTGATGTGGGCCAAATAAAATCTGGTCTCAGTGCTTACATTCCTGTGGATTTCAGTTGAAGTGCTTATGGTAAATCAGGTTAGGGCTTGACCATCAACCATTTGTTGATCTTTTTATGAAAGATCCAATTGAAGCCTTTCTGTGATCAAGGAAATTTCTGCTGAGGTTCCAATCATTCCAACTAATTTCAGACCCTGTCAGGCATTGGCCTGTTTTTTTACATAATGGGATACTTAGCACAGATTTTGGTCTTTGTGTGGGTACCTGGGAAAGCACAAATATATTCTGTTTTTTGCCAGAAATTTCGAGGCAAATTTTCCATGTTAATTAATTATATCTGGATGAAGTTATAAACTCAAATTAGTTTTTACACTGCTGAGTAAGTTTCACCAATTTAGTAAGGAAATGTGTTAGATTGTGTAAGATTTCTTGCTGCAACACCTCTCTTACTGAAACCTTTCCTAAGAGAGAAAATCTACTGACTCAGGTAAGAAGGATAATTTTTTCCTGAACCATGGAAATGTAGGCATTCAGAGATGTGCACCAGGTCTTGTAATTTCTATTTTCTAACTGCTGTGTGATGTCAAGGGCTTCAGCAGCATCTGTGTGCCAGGCTGGGGCTCTCTTTGTGTGCCCAGCACTAGAAATGCCTGAGTGATAAGCTGATGCACTTTTTATCGACTTTGGAGCCTGACTGACATCTCCAAACACTGTTGTATCTAAACAGCTTGAATATGTGACCTCATTCCTTAAATACCATCACTTGAACAGCTCTTGTTGCTAAAATAAAAGCAATGTTGATTCTCTGTTGTGAAAACTCCCCCAGCCCCTCTGACAGGCGCAAAGCAAACCACACCTCCTTTTACTAGGATTAAAAAGTTCATTTGTAGGGATTTCAGGGAAGCTGCAGCAAAGGCACCACGCGGGGTTTGTCACTCTTTTTGTGTTAACCTGTGACTGCTGCAGAAATTCAGGCACATGGAAAAGGACTAGGGAGCAGTCCCTAAGGAAAATGATCCCAGAAAGGTGAAGTGGCTTAGTTTTGTTTTCTTAGGCTGACAAGTAGTTTAACTACTCTCTAAACTGAGGGGAGATTGGAGTTGAGCCAAGCTTTCCAGAAAAAAAGAGGCCACGATCAGCTTTCTCCTTTTCTGCTGGCTTTTAATGCTCAGAAACAAGCCCACTGCATTGCAGGCCTGTGTCAGTACTTTGTTAAATATAACTAGAGTTTTGAAAACAGAAGCTATGCCCTCCATTCAAACACAAACACGTTTCTGCACAAACAGTATCTGTTAAAAAAAGCTTAAAATTTTCATCTCTGAAAACCATTTTTGTGGGAGTTGAGTTGCACATCCTCTGCAAATGTGCTTTGAGAAAGGACACTTGCTAGTAAGTTAATGAAAAAGAAAAAAATGTTGTTTTTTAAATGAACGTGCTTATTACTTAATGTTTAAACAGACTTTTTAGTTTGATGTTGAAAATCTCCAAAGAGAGCTCACTATTTTTAATCTTCTCATCCAGTGATAGGAACTGCCGTCAGGATTAGTGTCTGATTGTCTGTCACCTGCTTCTTAAAAAGTTCAATATTGTTTTGGTAAGGGAGGAGTGATTGAGAGTGACAACTGCAATTTGCATTTTAATTTATAGCAACCAGATTCAGCATTTACTTAGAAATAAGGGACTTCCATGCAGCCTCGGACACCAAACTTGCATTTTGAGGGGAAAAAGGGTAGAAACTCGTGTATAACTGGTGATCACCATGTGTCTGCAGGAGGACAGCCAGTGCTGCTGACTTGCCCCTGGCCTGGGCACACCTGGTACCTGCTGGTGGGACAGGGAGGGTTTGGGTGAGGTTGGCATTTGGAGGGTGAGGGAGTCTCTGCTGTAGGGAAAGGCTCGGTGGCGACTCCACAAGGCTCCAAAGGTCAAGAGGAAGCACCTTGGGGCCAATATTGAATGTGGCTGGCAACCAGGGTAACTAAGCCTCTGAGGGAGTTATGTGCTTACTCTGCCTGCTGCCAACAAAACTCCTGCCAGCATCTTTTTGTAGCAGATGAAGTCTATTAATTCTGCATGCATACACAGCAGCAGAGAGGGTCTGACATCACGCTGGCCTCAACAGAACAAAACACAGACATGAGGAAGGGCAGGCGCATCCCAAAGTGGCAAGGAAGTGGATTGGCAATATTCCCAAAAAGCAAGGAGAAGCATTTCACCCCCACGAAGGAGGTGTGTGCTGGTCCCTAGGGCTGAGAAGGAGCACTGCGAGGTGTTGTAAAGGGAACACAGTGTAAGGATATCTGGAGAACACGGGCATTTTCTCTGCTCATACTGCAATATTTTGCAGGCTTCTTAACACTCTGCTTACAGAGGAGTCAGGTGCTCTGACAGTGCACAGAAGTGGCAGATGGAATCCTGGTAATGATTTTTAATTACATCTTTGTGATACTTGGCATATGAATGAAATTTAGGCTTCCTGATGGTTTTATTAGATCCATAAGTGAAAAATTTACAGACTGAAGGAAAGAACTGAAAGGAGGCTGTAAGGAGATTCATAACAAGTGATTTAATGAAGTAGTTAAATCCACTGTAGAACACAAACTGTTTTTAATTGGAAACATTGGACAGTTTAATCTTTCTATCAAATGTTCAGAGGAAATCAAATACCCTGTTGTATAAAAAGCAGCTGGGACATGGGGAGAATGGCCCTTATATCAGTGCTCTGTAAGAGGTCAATGACAATTTTAATTGATGCTATTTCAGTTCTTGTGGTATGGTGGTAACTAGAATAGAAATATGTAGATTTAGACTTAGAAATGTGTAGACTTTATCCAGGATAATTTTCAGCTTAGAATCATGTACAAAGATTAGATGAAAACTGCAAATACAAAAAAAATGGGTGCAGTTAAAGATCATTTTGTGGGTGCATCCCATTCCATTAATTTCAGAAAAACACATGGAGTGGCAACATTCACTTATTTTCAAAGACACAGTTAGCAGTGAGGGCAGATATCATTAAAAATGCATCCTGTACAAAACCTAGTATACAGTTCTAGAAAAAAAGTTTATAAACGGCAATTGCTTTAAAACCTTTTCTTTTTCCTTTTTTTTT
>VZTB01001458.1:198942-210691 GCA_013397245.1 Thryothorus ludovicianus
TTTTTTTTAACTTTGCAAAGCCCTTTTTCTGCCTCCTTCTTTGTCAGCCCAAGAGCACAGCATGGTCCTACTAAATCCATCTCTTTGGTGTCAGTGTTGCATACCATCCCAAATAGAAACTAAAGGAGTGGGAATTTGGGCTCAAGTTGGAATAATAGCAGTATTCCCAGCTTGGTTTTGCTTTTATCAGATACACAGAGGAAGATTGTTGGGTCCATTAGAGATAATAACAGGAAGCAGAATGTAACTAGTTTTGAAGGTAGACTGTTTCTAATGTTTATCTGACAAGAGACCTACATTCATTCATTTATTAAAAAAAAAAAAAAAAAGAGAAAGGAAAAAGGAGGAATCTCTGATCTTTTGGTTTTTGCTGTGGGCTAAAAGATGTACTAGGGCACTGGGAGGTGGTTTTTGGCTCTGCACTAAACATCTGGAAGGTGAACTTTGTGGGTCTGTGACACAGGGTGAGTTTGTATCAGCCCTTGGCTTGGAGTGTGGTTCTGCACAGAGACATTTGCTGATGCTGTGCTCTTCATGTGGCCCACGTTTCACGTGGGTAATGTCAAACACCTTCAGCCTGAGTGCAGCCAGCCAGGGGCTCAGCTCACACCTGAGGGGTTCCACTGCAGCAGCCTGAGTCCATACAAGCTGGCTCTCATCTAATAACTCATTGCTTAAGAAGCTTGGACCTGATTTTAGTGACAGTTCTTTTAAATACATAATATGAACACTCGAGCTAATCTTTACCCAGGCTGGTAAAATGAAGGGTCACTTACCTTCACCCAGAAGCAAGTACAGCTTTGCATGGTTTCCCACATTTCTGGGGTTGTCTTTTGGGCGTGTTTACCAACGTCACTAATGTGTAAAGCTGTGCTGTGTATCCTTGGGAGGTTGTTCTTCCACTGCAGAGCTGTGCAGAAAAGCTCCCTCTGGAGAACCAAGAGGGAGATGATTTCTCTGCCCTGCTGTATGGAAATGGTCTCTAATCCACAGCTCCAACCACTGCAGTAGTGCTTCACATCAGTGCTCGTGGGACTTCACACCCTTGTGAGCCCTGGGGATTTTATCAATATCGGTGTTAGGATAACACCAACTCCGTGTGTCCTTTGTCCCCTGCTAGCTGAGCTTCCTGTTGCTTTCCGAGGCTCTTTGTCATTTTGGCTCACTCCTGTTTCTCCCTCGGTCCCAGCAGTCCCTGGGTTTGTGGCTGAACTGTCACTCCTGTACATGCTCGGAAGCAGAAATGCTGAGCTGAGCAGCTGCATCTCCTCAACTGTGTATTTCCAAGTCTGAGCACCTTTTGGTTTTTCTCCCCAGCTCCATTGTGCTTTCGAGGTTTTAGGTGTAATCTTTCCAAAAAGCGTTAATCACATTAAAGGTTTAATCATAGTAATGGTTTTGCTTATTACTCTTAGTATACATTTTTCAGCTTTTATTTGGGGTGGGTTCTTTTGCTTAACAGTCGATTAAGGATGCATTCTTAGTCTACAAGAAATTTAATCTGAGTGATATTCATAAATACAGAGAATCAAATTTGTTATTATTCAATAAATGAATGTGTGGCTGTTTCAGAGTATTGTCCCAGGGTAGCACCTTCCTATTTTGATATCTTTGTACAACTGGAACAAACAGAATGGAAGGTCAGGCTATGGAAGTCACTCCTGGTCATACAGAGAGAAGTGTAACAAGTGTCTCTTGATATATTTTGTACCAGATTTTAGATCTCTTGCCTTCAGATACCCATAAACAACTGCATTTTACTTACACATCCCTGAGAGAAAAACTGTCCTCAGAAATAAGTTTTGAATAAAAAGGTGAGTAGAGAAAATATAGACTTAATTGTATATCTAAGTTAACAGAACTGACTCAAACTGTAGATACATTCAGTGCAGCAAGGGAACCTGAAATTAGAATTTTTTCCCTTTGTTTTCTGCCTCATCTGGTTTTCTGATTGTAACGAGGGCTTTATGCCCTTTTCTTTCTTTTGTCTTCTTTTCAAATAAGACTGAATCAAACTATTAATACATTCAGTACAGCAAGGTAACCTGAAATTACACTTTTTCCTGTTTCTTTGCCTCATCTATTTTTGTGCTAGAAAAGGGGATTTCTTGCCCTTTCCCTTTTGTCTTCATCTGTTACAATTTCTGTATAGTAGGCTCATGATTCATTTCACTCTTTTCTCCTAACCCTCTCATGTCTGGCCACAGGCCATTTTTCCAAAACCCTAGGGATATAGATTCCATTTTGTTCTCTTTTCTTCTTTCTCCACCTGCTGCTGACTGACTCTGCTTGGCTTGTCCTCCCATCCCAAATCTTGCTCAGCGACCAGCACAGCTTCTGTCCAAACTTCCATCCACAACTTCCCACCTTCCCCATTTGCTGTTTCAATCTCTGCCCCACATAACCATCGCTGGGGAGCCCCAAACTCCCAGCTCCAGTGCTGGTTGCTCTGCCTGAGAAAATGACTTGATTCATGGGCAGGAAGTGCCAGCCATTCTCCATGCTGGCTCTGTTAGGTGGCCAGGATTTTTGGGAGAGCCCGAACCAGCTTATGGCAGGGCCAGAGTTTCTGTGGCAGCTCTGAGAAGACAAATACATGCGGGAATCGTGTGGGTTCCTTATCCAGGTATTGCCAACCCCCAAACCTGCCTGTCTTGTCCAATCCCATGTGATGTTGTCCCAGGTGACACAGCTACAAACACATATATCCCACACATCTACGTGCTGCCAAGGCTCAGAGAGGATTTTAGACCAAGCCAGTCCTGGGCTGACATGACACCAGAACAAATGGAAATGAAACTGTCCCTTGTGTCATGCCATTAACTTCATGGGCAGAACGATTCCTCTGAGGTTTGCCAATGAGGGTTACCAGGTTCAGCAGTGCTCCCAGCTGACATGTCTGCTCTGGCTGCCAAGCGGGGAGAAATCAGATTGGAAAAGATTTGAAAAAGCCCATGCTGGCAGAAGGTATTTATAGCCCTACCACAGCATCAGGGGCTGCCTTGGGCGCTGTGGGCTCGTGGTGCTGCGCTCTGTAAATCACAGATTAGGGGGGCTTTGCCTTAGGAGCTTACAGCTGAGGAGGGCTCACAGTGTGTGCCATTACCTGTCACAGAGCAGATAGTGCCTGCATGTGGAGCTAAACCTACTATTGTGGATGTTATTCTGAGCTCTCTTTTATTTTCTCAATGCATCTCTATCTTTCCTTACTCCTAGACCTGTCCTGCAGATCCAAGTAAATCCCAAACATCTGCAAGAGAAAACAGCCAGCCTAGAACGGGAAATGGCAAACCTGACTGCTCTTTTTCCACTGACCCCTTTGGTTTGTTGTTGCCTCAGTTTTCCAAAACACCCCTACGCAACACATCTTTCATCCACCTGTTGTATTGTGCTTTGTGAACTGTGTGTAGGAGGAATTGACTTTGTAACGTGCCAATGTTGTGTAACACACTGAGCCTTGGTACTTGACTGGGGAGCCTGAGCACTCCAGAGGGTAAACTGAACCTAATTAGTGTCCAACTGCCAGTCTGATACATCTGGCTTTTTTGGTTCACATTTTGGATATGCATTTATCCATCCATCCATAAAATGCCACATACAACTATAAATGCAAAAATACTTAGACTGAAGGAATATCTATAATTTGAACTAAAATTTCTAAACAGTGGGGAAAAAAATCCCTAACACAATGTGTTAAAACGTAGTAGGAATGCAATAAAAATTTAAATATCATCCAGTTGCTATAAAATGATCTAAAACAGAACCAATGTATCATAGACTGTGTATTTATATGGTGGCACCTGATTTCATTGTCAAAGTCGTTTAAATAGCTCTTACTATTTCTGAAAAATATGAGTGATGATATCCAGGGCTATTTTTAGGAATAATGTGTTTATCTTTATTTAGTTGCACTTAGATGGATGCTATATGGAGAAGTAAGAATTAGCCAGTCCTGTGCTGCTTTAGTCTGGGGGAACTAAAGTTAATGGTTTGAGATGGTGCCAGTGCTGATCTTTCTGTTCTGTAGGCCAGCAGCTGGAGGCCTGGTCCATTTTGGAATCTCTTTTTGTCTGCTCCCAGCTGTCTTCCCTCTTATCCCATTGTGGGGTACATAAATTACTTTTACAAGTTCAACATTCTGGAGCAGTCATAGAAGTGGATTTTAAGGGGGGAAAAAATCCTCAGATGAGTGAGGAGAGGCTGAATCTCCCAAGGTAGTGACCATCACTCATCTCATGGAAAAGCCAGGATGAAATATTACACTTAGTTAATAAAAAAAGCATATACTTTGTGGTGCCTTACAATTGTTCTTTTTCTTATACTCTTAAAGAAAATGAAAGGCTACTTTGCTTCAAAGAAGGATTCAGTGCAACAATTGCCCATCAGTATGAATTTCCAAGCTGCAAGAAGAGCCAAACCAGGTCAGATGAGCTGAACATGGGGGCAGTGATGATGTGCTGAGGGGGCTTGGCTGCAAGTGGACTGAATGAGGATTCTGGAGACAAGAGTAGAAGGTAAGCATGACACTTCCATAAGCAGAGAGACCAGAGGTACTTCTGATCATCACATCAGCTACATGAGCACCTTGAGGTATCAAGAAACTGCCTAAGTATAACCTGGGATCACCAGTTATTGAGAAAAATGGAGGGATTTTTAGGTGTAAGTAATAGGTACAAGGAGGTTGTCTTCTCACCACCCAAGGAATGTATTTCAAATGCCAATCAACAGGCCTTTGTTTTTGTCTGTGCTTTTTTTTACTAGAATACCTACGAAACAGTTCTACACTGTAAGAAATACAGTGTGCTGGAAGAACAAATATAATTGACATGAATTCAGTGGCAGCCTCAAAGGGATCACAAATCTGTGTTCCTTGTTTCTCCTCCAGATTGCAGTCTAGGTAAAAAACTTCTGCCAGTGCAGTGTCCAAAAACTGCTCAGGGAAATTGGCTTTACAGCCCACTGCAGAGTTGAAGATTTATATGATTATATGATTTACACTTCCTTGGAAGTGTTCAAGGTCTTGGATCAACTTGTTCTAGTGAAAGGTATCCCTGCCCATGGAATGGGAGGGGAGGGGGGAAATGAAATGGTCTTGAACATCCCTTCCAGCCCAAATAATTTTATGATTCCATGAGCTCATGCTTTTAAGCAATTGTCATTTACAAGAATTCTGTTGAATCAATTTAGTTGGATAACTCTTGGAGTGCTATTCTAAATTCCAGTTTTAATTTCAAAATAAAATTGGGTAAAATTCAATGAGAAAATAACACACAGCTACCTAACTACCTGCCTCTAAAGCCAAACTGATTGTTTTGTTCTTTTTTATTTATCCAGGCATTTCTACCCAGGATATAGTCAAATTATTTACAGGCTCATATATTAAAATTTACACTGTTAAGCAACCCAATTCTACCTGATGGAATAAATCCAGTAAATCTTAGCTAATAGCCTGTGCTGAAGTAGTAATTTAAGCAGAGGTTACATGTCATTCAAGTAGTTAGTTTTTCACAAGTTACAATGAGAAGAAAAACTATATTTACACTAAAAAAACCCAAAAAAGCATTGAAAGTAGTTTAGAGTAAGGGATACCTGCCAAACATCATGCTCTAGAAATCTGAAGAACTTTGGTTTTCTTTAGGGAATTAAGTAGCCCTGTGCCATTTCTTTCCCATGTGCTGTTTTCTCAGTATCTTTTCCTTTTATTTCTGCTCCTTTTCACAGGCTATATCAGAAAGAATTTAGCCTGCAAGATTCCTCTTTTTCCTTTGCCAACAAAGTAGTCCTTCACCACTGGCATGACCCACCTAAGATACATCCCTCTCTACGCCAGTCAGAAACTAGTTCCAAAACCAGTAAAACAAGCAAATTCAGGTTTCATATTGTTTGCATCTCTATCCTGGAATATCTTCAGTCATTCTCACACCTCTCATCCTCCTTTTTGGTTTTGCCATCTGGGTAAATGACAGACAGGCTTGTAAAAACTACTTGCATACACATTGGTGGAATGGAGAAGCACCAGGTTTTCCTGGTTCCCTCTGCACAGGAGAGCTCATCAGCTTTCTCTAATTGAACCAGATGCTGGTTTCTACAAAACTATCAGAAGTTTAATATACTTGAATCTTCTGCCACTACCATAGTTAACTGAAATTGTCCAAGGTGTTCGAAAGCTGGAATATTTTGTCTGGGGAAAGATAAGGGAGGTAAAGGGCTTCAATGTATTGTGACCAACTGGACGTGATGCTGAGAAAGCAGGGAAGTCATGTTGGACATTTCTCAGCTGTCCTATCTTTGTCTGACCCAGATAAAAGGAAGAGCTCCCTAAATACTCTGAGAAAGAAGTCTCAGTCCTGGTGGTGTTTTCCAAAGCTGCCCTACATTCTGTCCCCAGAAGTCAGAAACCTTCTGTGGCCCCAAGCACCACCATGACCCAGGTGAAGACTCCAGCTGCTGTAGCCTGATAGAGACACTTGCAAGGGACAAGTTGTTAAGAGGTGAGTGAAGTTCTGGAAAGCAGCAGCTCTTCCTTTGAAATGTGAGTTCAGATCAGTGTGCTGCTCCCTCTGCACACTTTGCCTGTATAGTTAAGTTTCCTGATTCCAGTAGTGATGCACTGTTGTCTACAGCAATAGTGAAAATGTCACCCCCATCAATCTGCTTGTTTTCTCCTCAGGCACATTTGGCAGCCAAGGGAATAACCCTGAATGTTGGTTATCAGCTTGTTTCTTTCCTAAGGGTGTCAATATCAGTGTTGAGAAAGAGCAAAAATCAATTTCTAATATAAATTATGTACATTTTTCCCTTTACAAAGCAAGCCAGTTTAAATTCCAATTTACTATAACTGTAATAAATCCCTGAGTTTTAAAAAAGCTCTTAAAATAATGTAGATAAAATGCCATGATTTCAGTGTTCACTCTTGCTGTTGTAAATTCTAGTCACTGAGTGAGTGGCATCACTAGCTCAGTACCTGGAGTCAGAATCTGGATGTGATTTAAAATAAAAATTGGAAGAGGGGAACATGGATTAGAAAAAGTAGTTGATGCTAGCTGGAGCTGTTTGTAAGAGGGGTTAATAGAGAATGGATTTTTTTGTCTGGTTCCAATGGAGCTGATGGTCCTTATGTTCCTCAAACGTGAGAAGTATTATAGCCAAACTGATAAGTGAATAATTTAATTGTATTTCTTAAAAGTGTGAGGGGCTGACATGCAGTAACATTAAACCTAATGTGAGGAATTATCTGTATTCTGAGAATTAGTAAATTCTGGGGGTGTCAGTAAAATATAAAATTAACTGTATTGTCCTTTAAGTAAGACCTAAGTGGTTCCTTCCAAGAAAAAGAGTAATCAGACCAAAATCCCATTAACAGTGGATCCTGTACAGCTTTACTGAGGTGAGTTTTTCATGTCAGTCTCATTTACTGGAGAGCATTGTTGTTTTGGTTCCCTTCAAAGTTACATATTTTAATGATGGACAAATGTATTCTTGCTCACCATTGTAACAGTGAACATTTTAATATTCAAACGTCAGCTTTGGTCCCTTTGAATGAGAGCTTACAGAGACCAAAAAGAAATTACCTGGGTGTTGGACTTTAAAGCTACAGCTAATGGCAACTTTTCACTGGTGGCACTTGATGTCTTTTAGAGCTGTCCTGAAACTGCTCTCGTTCATGCAGATGGATGGGCAGGTTCCAAAGGGTGTGTTGTGACAGGTCTGAATCAGAATATTTTATATTGACATGGGTTAGTAGGACATTTAGTGTAGAAATGGATGTGTATGACTCCAATCAAACAATTCCAGAATAAGAACTGCCTGGAACACTAAATATAACAGGTTAAAAAAGTTATCATCAAGAATATATTATTTGTAGCAGAGGACAAGGCAGGCCCCAGAGAAGATTCTGATAAAGCCCAGCCTGGCTCAGTTAGCATCAAGAGATGGAAATCCCTTTGTTCTATTGTTTTCACACTTTTCCTCCTCCATATGCTGCATTTGTATTAATAAACTAAGCAGTGATTTTGTCACAATATGCCACTGCTGATCTTGAAAAGAAGTACAGCAGGTGTTCAAGTGAAGACAAACCTGTGAGGCAAATCTGCTTGATTCAGCACTGGGATAATCTGAAAACAAAGAATTGCAGAGGTTTACCCTTCCAGAGATAAAGACATTATGTCTGAAACCTGGGAGATTGTCCTCAAAGCTTAAAAGGAGGGACAGAAATCCAGCCACCCTCGCAATTTTAAATCCACCTTTTAAAGTTGCTATCTGAGACCAAATGTGATGTTTTTTTCTGTTGGATCCTGCTGTGAAGTGACAGTACTGCATTTATCCCATCACCATTATTATCTTAGTCTGTGATCTGCTGTGATATCATATTACTTCTGTGTAAGATCAAGCAGAAGGTCAGAGTGGACTGAAAAAACCCCACCCGTACATAACCATCAGCAGCACCGCTGTGGGAATTCAGAAACATCCCCGCTGGGGTTTCTCTCGTGGGATGCTTTCCTTCCTAACTTACCTAGAGGAAAACTGCTCATGAAAACTAAGTTTTAAGTAAGTTAAACTGCTGAATATCTGCAAAATACTCCTACTTGTTGATAGTCTTCCTAGCAGAATTGTAAAATTCTTTTCTAAAGAGCTAAAACCTGGGGTGCTTTGCAATATAGTTTCAGTACTACTGAGCTATGTTTTCCTCTCACTTGTTAATTTGACTTGCTCAGGGAATCTGGAACTCCCTTCCTGTTTCCCTTCAAGACCTTTAGTCACTTCCTGTCTCTAAATAAAAACCCCTTTCATTCGTCTTTAATTGATGATAGATACTCTTCCAAGTATTCTGATAAAATCAGCCAAATTATATATAGATTTTTCTTTTTTGTAGATGATCAAAAATCCCCATAGTTAAATATGTTAAAATTAGTTTCAGCACAGAATTTGACAAATTTTTAGAGGTACCTTGTTGCCTTAAGTTATATTGTAATGGAATTTTTAAAATCTATTTTCTTGTTTAACCAAGAGATGTAAAAAGTAGATTTGCTGGTGAAATTATAAAGGCCTTATTCAATCAATTCAAGTATTTTATTTACTATGCCTCCATTCTGCTGCTGCTGTAGCATCCCTTATATCAGTGTAAAAGGGGCTGACTCGAAAATAGAAATGGATAATTTGTCAATGAACACCCAAAATCTTAGGGGCAAAGAATGACATCTAAAGACCTCAGAGTTTGTCAAGGGCTTATTCACCTGCTGGAAACATTTTTCTCCATCAGAATAACAATGTTGCCATCACTGTGTTTATAAAAATACTTTGCACATTTGTTCTGTTAATTTCTGGTAGTGATAGGGAATATTGATGTCTTTGTACATTCTTGAAAAAAAAATCTCATCTGGAATTTCCTGTGCCTGATCTGAGACTGGGTTGGGTGCAGGGAAAGGCTGCTTGGAGGAGCAGGGGGAAGGGTGACAGCACAGCTTCTCCAGTGTTAGCTCTGGAAAACAAGGACTGGTCAAAGAGTATCCTTTGGAATCAAAACCCAGAGAAAAGAACAATTTAAAGGGAAAAGTAGTACGAGGATGTACCTTGGCCTTGAGCAAATTAGGACTGGAAGCTGGAAGGTCTATTTTATTTAGAAAAGGGGTATCTTAGAATGGCCTTCCCAATACTAATAGCAGCAACAAATATTTGGGTTCAGGCTGTAAAGAATATGAGATGTTTTCCTGAGCCAAGGGAAGACTCAGTACTGGGACCTCTTGGAGCTCCTCCTTTCACTTGTTGCCATCCCATTTTTCAGATGGTGACTGAGGCTGGTGATTGGCCCCCAGTTTCCAGCCAGAAGCTCTTCCCTGTGCAGTGTGAGGTGCAGCAGCCCCTCAGTCCCTCCCTGTGCTCGGGTGCACTGAACCGATCCCACTCGGGAGCTTCTCCTGCTCCAGGCTGTGAGTCAGTGCTTAAAGGGACATTAAAGGGACAGCTCATGGAATGTCCATCTCGGCATCCATTGCACCCTGCACAGCAGAGGGGAGGTGGCAGGAGAGCTGCTTCTTTCCCTTCACTTTTCGTGTCTCGCTGAACCGGCAGCTGCT
The DNA here is from genome assembly GCA_013397245.1 of Thryothorus ludovicianus. NCBI lineage: Eukaryota > Metazoa > Chordata > Aves > Passeriformes > Certhiidae > Thryothorus > Thryothorus ludovicianus. The sequence continues at coordinate 209,016 of VZTB01001458.1, forward strand.
TGCTCCGAGTGTTTCCATGAACTAATCTCTTTATATGGGCATATGTGGGAGAATAAATCATCTGTGGGTTAAAAACCCATAATAATGTTGGAGTAGTGTTAAATATAGAATCATAAAGCCTTTTGGTCTTATTGAGGCAGCTGTGTGGGTGGAAATTGCATCCAAATAGATGCTATTTTAGTTAAATTAAGTGTTGCCCCAAGGGCTTTGGCCAATGTTCATCTTTGAGCAGAAAGCTGGAGACCACACCAGAGTCTAACAGGAGGCAGATGCCAAGTTTTCTTCTGCTCTCCCTCTCCTCTTTCCTTACTTCTTTCAATACCTTTTTTCTCTTTCCCCTTTTCTTAAATTTCTTCTTCCTTTTTCCTTCCTTCTTTTCTTTCTCCTCTTTCTTTTCTCTTATTCTTTTTTCCTTTCATTATTTTCCTCTTTCCTTCTCTCTTTTCCCCTTTTCCTTTCCTTCTTTTTTTGTTTCCTCTTTCCTTTCCTCCCTTTTCCCCCCTTTCCTCTTTCCTCTTTACTTTTTCTCCTCTTTTCCTTTTCCCTTCCCCCTTTTTCCTCTTTTCTTTGTCCCTTCCCTTTCTCCTTTCATTTTTCTACTTTCATTTTTCTTTTTCATTCTTTCCAAGGTTTTTGCATCAATTTAAATCCACGCTCTCAAGAGATGATGATATCTGTTCGCGGGGCTGCCTTACACTAGCACGGGTGGTTAAACAAGTTTGTCTCTTCTGACAACGTCTCCTCTCTGCTTTTTTTTCAGACATGGGAAGGTTTTTGCATCATGTTTTGGTTAAAACTTCCATTCCCATCGGAGGAAGGCGCTGGCTGACTCCACTTCCCGCCCCAGGGGATGTGCCTGCGGCGATCGGCGCGACGCCCAAGGAACGGATCGGGACGGCGCCTCACCCTTCCGGGGCCCCGCCGCACTGCGGGGGGATGCCTCGGGATCCTTCGGTCACATCCAGGGTGAGAGAAGCCGGACTAGGGGGGATCGGTGCCCTGCGCCATCCGTACCCAGGAGCCCAGCCATTTCTGGAAATCGCTGAGGGTTTCTGGCCGCTGTTTAAAGCAAAAATAAAGAGAGAATGACACTGCTTCTGGCAGAGGAGAGCGGCGAATCATGCCATGCTCTCCCAGGCGGCTTGTCACGGGGGGATGGAGAGTCCCCGGGCCGTGCTCCGTCCCCTTTGCCGCCCCACCCGAGTTCTCCGCGCTGAACTTTACCCGACTTCTCAGCCCCGCTCCGCCGGCCCTCGGGCCCGCCCCATCCGATGCATATTCATGAAGGGCCACGCCCGAGCCCGCCTCTCATTGGCCGCTGCTTGCCTTCCCCCGTTCCCATTGGCCGCCGCCGCCGCCGCTCCGGGCTCGGGGCGGGACGGCCCCGCCGCGCCTCCCGGGCGGTGACTCACAGGGCGTGGAGTGCGGGTCCCGCAGCGGCGGCGGCAGCGCAGCCCGCGCCTCCCCCCGCACCACTCATTGTTCCGCCCGCTCCAGGCACCATGGACGAGCTGGACCAGTCGCCCCTGGTCTCCTCCTCCTCCTCCGGGCCAGCCCGGCCGCAGCAGCCGCAGTTTAACTACCAGTTCGTGCTCGACGACGAGAAGGAGGAGGAGGAAGAGGAGGAAGAGGAAGACGAGGACGAAGACTTCGACGAGCAGCTAGAGGTGATGGAG